>JXSR01S030305.1:5701-18647 GCA_000969725.1 Ophiothrix spiculata | reverse complement strand
GCGTTGGTTAAACTATGAACAACCCAATTGTTGGGTAAATAATATTAACCAACTGTTGATGAAATTTTACCCAATATTTGGGTAATTAGCTAAAACTTTTACCCAACAGTAAGGTAATTAGCCAACATTGTACGCAACGTTGGTAATTATTAACCCAGATGTTGGGTTGTTCATAGTTGAACCAACGTTGGGTAAATTATTTGCCCAACGTTCTAACAGTGTAAAGGCTCCTGGATGGCTGATACTGAAAAGGTCTTAAAAATTAATAAGACTCGTGCCTGTAAAGCTGTTTATTTTTCCTTCTTTAAAGTTGTTTGAAATGTGTACCTAAAATATCCGAGGTTAGTCGATAATTAAACTTTGCAGCACACTGTGCAAGCACGGCGATAGGCTGGTATTCTGGAACCAATCCCAAGGCTTACGGGCATTAGAAACACCAAGGTAGAGCTATTCCAAGCTATTTTCTAAAATTGATGCTGGACAGACAATGGCTAAGATTAAATCCTGTCTTGATAAGAGAAAATTCCTAGCCTGGTTTAGATAAAATCATATCTTGATAAGAAACAAATTATAAAATGCTTGTTAAAATGCTATTTAAACAACAACAAAAATCTATTATTATCTATGAGATAATATCATATAAGATAAGATCCTTTCTTGATTAGATAAAGTTCAATCTAGATAACATAAAACGCAATTTTGATAAGATAAAGCCCTATCTTGATAAGACGAAAATCGTATTTGAATTAGATGAAATTCTATCTTGATAATATATCTTGGTATGTGAAATTTCTATCTTAGTTAGATGAAATCTTATCTTGACAAGATAAAACCCCATCTTGATAAGATAAATTCGTATCTTGATAATCAATAATGTAAGATCATATCTTGATGATATAAAATTTATCTTTTGATAAGGTAGATTTAGAATGTAGATATCAGATGAATGGCGATAAAGAATAAGGTATTCACGTTTTAGCTGGTGATTCATCGTAATCATGCATGGTTCTGAAATACTCAAAATTGGCTGATCTGCCTAAATGATGTCTTCACTAAATGAGGACTTCAACAAATGTGTGAGGGATGTATGCGGGGTAAATGTATCATTTAAATTATAAATGAAGGTTCATTTAAAGGTGTTCGATTGCTATTTTTGTGATCTTTAGCTTACCTTGGTAAAATTTCAAGGCTTTCCAAAAAGTGATTGTTTTGTAGCTTTTTTGTATTGATTTAACGAACTGAGGCTGGTATTTCCCCTCCAAATCTTTATACGTATGCTTCGGGAATCTATGCTCTAAGCCAATACAATTGGCATAATTGGTATGACTTTCGGTTTTAGGGAAACAGTGATATAAGCAAAACTGACTTTTAAAGATCAATGAAGCATAGCAAAAACAATTATTGTTACTACACTTGGCACCCTTGACACGTGTTTTAATTGTATTACTGTTCAAGTTCACTGACACTAAAACATAACAATATTAGGCTATCAATTATCTTTTCACTCCAGTTCATGTAATTGAGGTAACACCCTCAATGCATGGGCATTTTTGGTGGACGTTTAGTAAGCTTCATTTTCAACTGTTTTAGGTAAGCTTAAAGTACAAAATTTTGCATGTATTGGCAACTTTTACATAATATAATACATAAGAATTCTAATTGAAATTGTATGTTCTTGTAAAAGTTAATCCGAAATAAAAATCCATGAAAGTAGCTATAGTTAAAATTAAGAAGTGTGTATTAATTTGGAATTGTTGACTAAACGAACATGAACATTAAATAACCAAATGACTATTTCTGATTCTTAGTGATTTTGAATTTTATCTTTGCTCGCAGACACTTCTTTTGCCTCACCCTGGTATATAGAAACCAAGTAGTACAATTTAGTACATTTCTAGTTCAAAATATTGTACTACTTTTGCACTAAAATTGTACTAGAATGATATTCCAAATGTGCGCCTCAGGAATATTGTGCTAAAATTCTAGTCGATTTTTTCCAGGGCAGTCATGTCGGATTTAGATATCTTGGAAATTGTACTGACATTAACAACAGCAATAACTTTGATTGCAATGCTCATCTTGTGCACTGCTGAAAAACAGCGTAGGCGAAATGGAGATAGACCTACTCCTGGCAACAGAGATCAAAATGGAAAGAAGACTGACAGAAGTTACTCTGCTGCCACATGGTCAAAGTCACAAGACAGTGAAGGTAAGTAAGATACCAACTGAGGCCGGAAGTCCTTGTGTTGAATAGTCCCTAAGCTTAGCGAAGAGATTTGACGCAAAGGAGAAAAGTTTTGACCTTACTCAAATTGAACATTTGAAATGTCAGGTTTTGAAAATGCAACCCTGACGGCGGTGTTTTTTTTTTTCGTACATGACTTCAGCAATTCAACACCATAGATCAGGTTCGTATAGTCCATTATTCATCACAATTATTGTTCAAGTACTTGAGATATATCATAGTAGGAGGTCGTATAATCCTAAGTTAAGACATACGTCCAAAAACGTTCGCTTACTCGTAAGCATGTGGTAAGATACTCGCTAGCGCTTTTAATCTCTAGTTAGTTAGAGGAAATCGCTTCGTTTAGAAGAGCCATTATACTTCTAACCAACATTAGTGAGAAATTCACTCTGTATGTGAAAAAATGGGAGCGAATGTCTCTCAGTTTAGCGAGTGTACTTGCTAGGTCAGCCTAAATAAATAAGATTGCACCTTTTATAACCCAATGTTTGTGTATAAATTAGAAAGACATAGTTGGAAAGTAAAAAACCTACACGGTCTATTACTTGTATATACATTAACAATATTAAATTATTTTGATCTCGACATTCCATAAAAACAGCTGAAATTCAACTACAAAGTATGCTACATCATCATCAAATCCAAGACCAGTTTACCTTTCCACGACAGAATCTGACCTTCATCAAAGTTTTAGGCGATGGGCAGCATGGCGTTGTTCACCTGGCCGAAGCAGTAGGATTATCTCGAGGACAAGAATGGATAACCAATGTGTTTGCTGTTAAAACAGTCAAAGGTATCAATTCTGATTTATCTCCTCTGATTAAATTATAAATCGAAGCAGCAATTGTTTGAAGTTGCCTGAATTAAGTCTTGTCATTCTCATATCAAGAAAAACGATGTGTCGCTTTGAATAAGGTATTTTTCATCATCTGATCTGTTTTGAATATTTCAGATGAAGCTACCCCATCAGACAAAGTTGATTTTCTTCATGAGTTAGACATAATGAAACAATTGAAGCCACATCCAAATATTCTGCGATTAATTGGTTGTTGCATAGAAAGAGGTAAGATGTTAAATATGTGAATCCATACCTTGGGAAGCCAGTAGTATCATGTCCTAATGGTTGGGAAAATGAGGACTCATTCAAGTAACCTATGATGATCTAAAAAGTAGTAGTGTCCTGCGTTCCTGAATTGTTGAAGTTTTGATACTAAAATACCCACATTATCCAATGTTAAAGTCATGTGAAAAACATGTTTTAATTTGGAGATACAGGTGCAAATGTGTCTACTTGTGATAACATAATAATCAAAATGGTTAGGCAGTTTCAACTGAAAAAACATCAACCTTTTTTGTGGTGATCCTTAACATGAAATTATATATATTAAACATTTAAGAAACATGGTCCAATTTTCACAGAATTCAGTTTTCAATTTCATGTTAAGGATCACCTCAAAAAAGATTGATGTTTTTTCAGTTGAATCTGCCGAACCATTTTGTGAAAACTGAATTCTGTGAAAATTGGACCATGTTTCTTAAATGTTTAATATAATGTTTTATATAACTCATCCATAGATTCTAGTCATTTGATTGGTCAGATTGTAACACTCGACCATTTGTCATTTTTACTATCACTATCATCCATTTGATAGTCTTTACTATCACGTTCATCCGTTTGATAATACATCGACTCTTATCGTACTGGATTGAAAACTACAGTGTACAGTAGGGACATGTTGCTTTCTGCTTCATGGATAATGGGTAAGTACAATAGTTTAAATGTGTTATCAAATGACTAGAATCTATAAATGAGTTATATAAAACAAATATTAACTGCTTAATTCGTGCGATGGTAAAAATATACCATCCCTCATTGAAAGATTGATTGTCCATTTCACTCGCCTATCGGCTCGTGAAATGGAACAATCAATCTTTCAATTCGGGATGGTATATTTTTACCATCACTCTCATAAGCAGTTGATATTTGTATACTAATCCAAACGTTGAATTACCTTGTTTCTCGTCTTTGTGCAGAACCATTTTTGATTGTTGTGGAGTATGTAGCCAATGGTAATCTTTTAGAGTTGTTAGAACGAAACAGAACTCAATATATTACCCCTAGTCCAAGGAAACATTCATCTGTTGCAAATGTAGATCAGCGAACGCTACTTATGATGGCTAAAGATGTCGCCAATGGTATGGATTTTCTTGCGTATCAAAAGGTAATGCTTCACATAAGAATATGAGAAAATAAAAATGATTCAAATTGACTCAAAATAAAAATAATCCATCTTATTACCATTTATTTACAGAACATTTTTAACTTTTGTTCAGGTGTACGTTCCCCATTTTCCTTTAAATTGAATTGAGGTGATTGGATTGTCAAAGTTAGCGACCAGCATTACTCAATATGTACATGATGCAATTGCAGAATGAGGACATTTTCAATGTTATTAACATGGTTATTTATTTATTTTAGCTAGGTTGCGCAAACTGTTGTTCGGTCAAACCGAACGGAAAACTGGACAACGCCATTCAAAATGTGCATCCATGCATTGAATGTCTCAAAAGCCATAACGCGTATACAGCCATGTTTCCACTGTTTCATATTGAAATGAACGATTAGATCATTCAATTTATTCATGATTATTTCATATTTGAATGAAACTTGTGTCATTCAAAATTTACAGGCATCTAAATTAATGTTCACTCATATTGTACAATGACTTTTTTATTCAATGTTGCATATTTGCACATATATCTAGCGATTAATTTGGAGCTTTTGCATACGTGAATTGAACTTTTCTGATTTCCCATTCACTTGCGTTTTAACGATTCTCGTCCAAAACATTGCGCAAGGGGTAAACGATGAAATTGAACCGTTTACACGTACACACCTAATGGAAAAACACACGGTTCAAATTGGTTAGATATAAATAGTAAAGCTCCTTTTAGTGTTTATATCTTAAAACACTGTAAAATAATCAGTTACATTGCCCTCTATTGACAAGTGTCAAAAAGAGTTAGAGGCTGGAGCGATGGATGGATAGGGGGGGAATGTCTCACTATTACACTTCTTTACCATGTTTATTCATAATCATTGATTTATCGACTTGTTTTTCACATAATTAACAAAAGAATAGTATATCTACGTTTGCATATATACCGTAATTCAGTACGGTAAATTAATACGTTAAATTTTAGCGCTCTCGTTCTCGTATACGAAAACCGAACGGAATTTGCGCAACCTGTCTAATTGATATTAAAACGACGATGGTAATTATGATGTATATCTATTTTCTTGGAATATAATGTTGAGATTCACACAGTGTTTCATGATGGGGTTTGTAATAAGCCTTGGTTTTATATTTTTTATTTAAGAAAACCCTTTGATTCTACACACACAAAATATTTTGCTCTTTGTAGAGTTAACAGATCACAGCTATTGTGTTGTGTTTAGTACAAAAATTAATTAAGATCTTGTCGGTTGAGTCAACCGATCCCAGCTATTGTATCACGGTATCGTGTTGTGTTTAGTACAAAAATTAATTAAGATCTTGTCGGTTGAGTCAATCTTGAGTAAGATGTGCTCGACGCTGAAGGTTGACTAATCGAGCAAAATTGTATCAATTTTGAGTAAGATTTTACTAAACAATGAGCTGTGAGTTTTTTACTCAACAAAGAGCAAAATAATGTTAAAGAGCGCAGCATTATGTCATTATGACCAACTTGATCACATTATCTTGTTAACAAAGCATAGCAGTAACACAAACGTTTCCTCAGATGATTTTTGTTTATTCTGGATGGAATTTTACTAAATCCAACTAGACATTTTAAAGCATTTCCTTGCTGATATAATATCTATTTTCCTTTTACAGTGTATTCACCGAGATCTTGCTGCTCGAAATGTATTAGTTGGTTCAGATTATAAATGTAAAGTTTCAGATTTTGGACGCGCTTGTTTGGGAACTTACGTGATCGACAGTGGAATGAAGTTCAAGGTTCTTATATGCTTATAATATTTTTAAATGGTAAACTGAAACGCATCCAATTGAAATAAACAATCCGTACCTGTCAAATCCCAAATCTCTCAAGCCGCGTTCAGACGGTCGGACTTAAGTTGCTTATGACCGGTCATAACTTGTGTCGGTATTACTGCCCTACCATGACAAAAGGAAGTAAGTGACATTTTTTACGAAATGCTGTTTTATAATTTCCGCCAAACAAAAGTAGGAGTCAGTTAGGTCACCAGAAAATCATGTTGGAAACTTCAGTCACGTTCAGGCGGTCGGACATAAGTTACTTGTGACCGGTCAGAAGTTGTGTCGGTAATAGCGTCGGACATAAATTTGCAGTGAGAACAATAGTCGGATTTAACTCTATCGGGTATAGCGCGACTTATATCCGACGCATTTATACCCGATGAAGACCAGACATAAGTCCGGTCATAAGAATGCAAATGAGGATAATGAGCTTTATTCCGTTGTTGAGTACCCTGTTATATGTGCGGCAGAGCATGCCATTGTATTCAATTGGCTCATTTGCATTCTTTTGAGTAGAAAATGATAGCGCTACTAGTTGTTACCGGTAAATTCAGTCTCGAAGTGTTACGTGTAATCCGATTATCACTCTAACAACTAGTTCACGCTTTCTGATTTTGAACCATGATCGAACTGATCACCATATAAAAGTATAGCATACACCGATGTCAAGGAATGTGCGTAAACCAGTTACTGGGGAAGTTACATAACCACTACGATACTGAATAAAACAGCATTTCGTAAAACATGTCACTTACGTCCTTTAGTCGTGCTAGGGCAGTATTACCGACACAAGTAATGACCGGTCATAAGCAACTTAAGTCCGACCGTCTGAACGCTGCTTCAGTCTTCTCTCTTTTTTCCATTGGTAGTAAGGTTGCTAGTATCATTCTACCGAATCACCTGATGAAGTCGTATACATGATAAAATAAAATAACTACCCTGTTCACCATTCCACTTGAAACGTTTAACACCATTAACTTTTTCAGGGTCCATTACCCATACGATGGATGGCAGTCGAGTCATTAATGGAGGAAATCCACACGTTCAAGAGTGATGTATGGGCGTTTGGTGTACTTTTATGGGAAATCACCACCTTAGGTAAGTTTTGATAAAAGTCTGACATCACTATAAGCTATAATTATAGTTTCTATTCAATTCGTTTTCATAACACATTCGAATTGTACTCTTTAAAAATAATGACACCAAGATCACATCTGTAGGTGAAACGGTTCCGGAGATATTGAAGTTTTTGTCCGAAATATTTTGGCGCTATTTGTGCTACAAATAGGAGTAAATTGGAGAAAATGACAACATAAGGAATTTAAATGACAACCAAACTAAGAAATTGATTTTTTCCAAAAATATATTTTTCTTCTTCTAGTGCCTGACAATAGCTTAAGCCCACAAAGTGTTCCATGTGCCGCGTCGTATTGAAAATATCACGTTCCGAATTTGAGGTTATTCCTTCAATTTCACCCAATGGACTCTTTTTTCATTTGACAAAGTGTCTCAGATATACAGCAGGTGTAGGGTGATTAAACAACACGGCACGGCATGGAATGTTACCCTAGTAAAGTTATAGAAAACTTAATAGACAGTAATTGTACTTACTCCCGCAACCACTATTAAACAACATTACTCATATAATTATTTAAAATGGTTCATTGACTTTCGTATTAATAGCATGCATGAAAACGACATACAAAGCACATTCTAATAATTCACAATGTTTTTACCAAGATACAGATAGGAAACTTGTCTATTTGCACCCTAAAAATTCGACTAAGTTAGGGGATTGCGCCACGCGGGCGCTCAGCGCCATGCCTAGCCCGACGCTGTGCGAGTGCGCGGTGACTCCGCCATGCGTTCTGTCACGCACTACTATAGAGGGTTTGCACGTGACGTCATCGCACTCACAACACCATTTTCATGTGGGCCGGCAAACAAAAAGTCCCGTCACATTACAATCTTTTGGTAGTATTAAGACACCAAATCACAACTAATGATGACAAGAATATACAGGACATTTATTTAGTTAAATTTTCATGTCATGATTTGAAGTCACAGCCGATTTTATGTCTTTTTTACATCACAAACTGTCACGCGCTACTATTTTCTTGACCACGACGCAATACGCATCTTACATTTTGCCGCCAAATTGTGCGTAAGCAAAGAACAACGCTTGACTGGCTCGACGCATTCTCAGTCAAATTACCATTTAGTTGCCAGAGTACGGTTTTTACCGATCCCATCAAAAAAGATGCAAGTGAAGTTCAGCGCGGTTTGACATTGGGGCAAACTACACGAGAGCTCGGAATGTACATCCATGTACATCGATGTACATTCCAGGAGTAGAGATTATGTCTACACGATGACGCGTCACCAGATGTGGATTCACGCTGCGTATTCAACTGCGAGTATGTGTTTGCAGCTACGCGTTATACCCATGCGTACTACCGAGTTGCTTGTCAACACGCACGCACACGCAGTGTGTGAGACGTACGAACGTATTGAGTTGAATTTACATGGATGTACATCCAAGGATCTACATAGATGTACATTCTGACCGCTCGTATATTTTGCCCCGCTTGCTGATGCACTAGCTATGATTCGCACTGGCGGTCAATTCTACACATGCGTGTTTGACAACATGCGATAAGTTAGTTGAAGCAGGTAGCACTGCGGTAATTCCCCCGCTTTGCACCAATGAGCTTAGGACTGTTGTGGGTTCGATCCCCGGTCTCGGTGGTGTATGTTAATGGTTGCCAATCCAAACTTGTTTCCTCTTGCATCTAAAACTGGCAATTAAATTTGCCCATCTGACAGAGTACACTAATGGAAAGCAGTGTCTAGCACTGATGATATGATCAGCAATTGTCATATCTGACTCGACTCAATTTTGCCATGTTCTAATTTCCTAGATGTTATTGTATCACGGTATCATGTTGTGTTCTAACTACATGTTTCCAGGTGCCAGACCGTACAATGAAATGTCTCCAAAGCAGGTGGTGGAATCTGTAAGAGATGGATTTCGATTGCAGCAACCACAACATTGTGCTTCTGATTTGTAAGAAAGCTTTATATTTTGCAAACTATTGGGCGTACAAACTCTGTAGGCTTTTCATATTCCATATATTAAAGCGGTGAAGGGCACGACAGGGATTGTCTCTCCTAAAAATAAAAATAAAATCGTTGGGAAATTAAATTTTGAATTGTATTCAATACATTTTAGTTTATTATTGTAGACCTGCATCTTAAAAAAAAAGATTTTTTGAGAAAGGCTTTATTTTACAACAGGAATTCATAACAATTGGTAGATTTTAACGGGTTCGCAGTCGGACAAGTTTTGAACTGTCAAGCTTTCGTCAGGAGTAGCTCTGACTTCTTCAGGACTAATATTATTATAAAGACATATGGGCCGTGACGGCAAACCCGTTAAAATCTACCAACTGCATCTTATTATTTAGAAATACTAAAGTACAAATCGAAATTACATCAGGACTTTCAAGTTACAGAAAGCATTTAAGGATATGCGTACATAAATAACCAATGATACAGTGTATCCCATTGTATCCCAGGAAAACTTTACAATCCTGCTTTTGCGTGTAAAGGTTTTAGCTTTATCGGATATTTAGAAAATGTGTAAAAATGTCGTTCTATAGTCCATGAAATTTTCTTTTTAAGATACCGTTTGTTTCATAACTTTGATTTTAATCGGTATTCTAGAAGCAAAGTTATGCTTTGACAAATATCTTGATGCAAATTTGTTTTATAATATTTGCCCTATTTTTTAAATATTTGATAAAGCAAAGTTTTTGTTCTAGATTACTGATGGAAATGAAACAAATGGTACCTCAAACGTTCATTTCATAGACTATACAATGATACCTTTCTAAAAATCCGGTAAATACATGAACTTTACACTCAAAGATTGTGAGGTTTTTATGGGACACACTGTAACACAATCATAAGCTCTAAAAGTTGGGCTTATTTCCAAAATGCATCTTCCTGCATTTTGGAAAAAGGACTGTTAGTGATCATTTTCTTGCTGTTTTCGGTGATTTTTACATCTCTTTACAGGTACCGTATTATGATGAGTTGTTGGTCTACAGACCCTGCAATTAGGCCAAACTTCGTCGACATCAGTGCTAGTATTGGCAAGATATTGGAATTAAATACGGTATGTGATACTGGATACTGACCAAAATTATGGCCAATGTTGTAATGTCCCTTGAAAATGGAAAATGAATATGCAATGTAAATATTAGCCGAAGCTTTATTTGTATCATTATGGGTGGCAAACATTTCGTTTTCACAGTGCCCCAAAATCTTATTTTGGATCGTGTTCTCTTAACTCATGGCATTGCTAGTATGAATAAATAAAGGTAATGCTGCGTATTTCTTATATTTATATTGAAGTACGAATCAGTGGTGGTAGGGTTGAAATTAGAATGATATACGGTGTAACATCCATTGTTGATGGTAAAGCGTCTTGTTATTTCTAAAAGTTAATGTATACCAACCATGCAAGTCTCTAATATTAATAATACATGCGGTAACAAACCTGCAAAAGTATGTTTTACAGGTGTTACGTCATATTGTTCTAATTTCAATCCTAACAGCATTGATCCTTGCATGTTACAGCATTACTGCGAGCATTGCAAACTTTATTTTTGCGGTTGAAACAATTATGTACATGTCTTACAGTGCATCTGAAATCATAGCTAATCATACAAAGAAAGCCTGCGAACGTGTGATAATAAATTATGAAAATTCTGGAGAAAAACAAGGCTGTAATTTCTATTTATAAATTAAGATATGGTTATACTGTACGTAATACTTCGTATGAACGGCTACGGACAGTGTTCTGACGATTATTTAACCATTTTTTACGATTTTTTCCCGATTGTTTTGCGAAACTGCATCCATGGACCATTATTTTAAAATATCAGTAGGCATATGAATAGGCATATACGCGAATTCGTAACCGTAGTAACCTTCGTACGAACGTCAAATTGTGATCATATTTGGCCTTGCGTCACAAATAGGTCCTTCAAATATGATGGATTTGTTACATATTACCCTAAAAAATTGTAGAAAACATGCATTTTTGCTAAAACTTCTTTACGTATTTGGGAAAGTTTGGTATCATATGAAAGGTCTATTTATACTCTAGGGATGTACAAAAAGTGAAGTTCTCATGATTTTAATTAATGAAGTTATACTTGAAAAAGCAATTAGGGAACACGATGGAGCGGGTGGAGGCGGCGACGGTGGAGGCGGCGCGCATAGGATTACATGCAAAAGTGTATAAAAGTTATGATTTATAAACACATGTATCATTAAAAATAAAAATGCTGGGATCATAATTTTTTGAATATAGTTCAATGAGATATGTATATTGATAAAGCATGTATTTAATATTGACTTGTCATCCAAATTTTGTTGTTTCTTAATGGTTTATATGTGGTTAATTTTCTCTATACATTACTGTACAAAACATGCATTTACACTCAAAAACTTTAAAACGACATATCTTTTGACCGAGTCGACGTAAATGGTAAAAGTTATACATTTTTCAAAAGGAAATTTGTCGAGGAATCCAATTATGTGATTGATTTTTAGGTAGTGTATACACGAAAAATCTTTTGACCGAAAATGTCCCAAAAATTAATGAGTCGTTTCATAGATTTTGACCATCCTCGATATTTTGACCACAATGAAATTGGTCACCAAATGAATTATTTTATGGAAGGCTATCATTACATCCTTCAAGTAATGTTTTTGTCATCTGGATACACCTTTCCCCAACAAAATCTCATTGTTCCAAGTTGGTTGACCAAAATGCACTTTTATTTTATTTTGCACCCTGTATAATTTTTACCCATCCCTAAAAATTAGACTTATTCAGGTAAAATTGAAATCCTCGGAAAGTAAGCTTTCCAGCAATATCTATCTTTGTAGGTTTTAAGTGTATATATTCAGAGTTACGATCCATTGAATACAAATTGGCATGGTTTTACCAATGCTTTTGTGTGAAACAAAAAACATGACCAGTTCCATTTTCAGTTGAAATATTTCGTTGTTCTAATCCTTTTTTCCATCTATCTCTCTTGTTTGCAGGATTATGTGCAATTGAATCGAATAGATAGAAGATTTTACGGAGAAAGAAATAACTTTGATCCCTTTGAAGTTGTGGATATGTAAATGATGTAAACAACGATTCTGATTTAACGAATACAATGACGGTTACGGTCAATCAGTGGACCGCGCGAGGCCGCATCTTACGGGTTAAAATAGATAAAAATCATTATTGAGGCTTTTGTACAATAGACTTACAATACTATAAAACTCAGTGTTTTGTACTTTTTTACGAAAGTACCAGGATGTGTACAATATTCTAAAAAATATTGTACACATCCGGGCACCTTTCCAAGAATATTTTTAGCTGAAAGCTTCCGTTGCCACACCAACCTAATGCATTATCACTTGGATGACTTTAAAATCCTTGAATTCCATTGGTCGAAAGCCAATTAATATAGCCGTATTAAAGTGAGATGGGATTAAGGCTTGAAACGTTCAAATATTATTATTCAATGAAATAAAAACGTCAATTACGTAGGCTAGGCGAATATTATAATATGGGACCTCATACGTG
>JXSR01S030303.1:7300-43328 GCA_000969725.1 Ophiothrix spiculata | reverse complement strand
GTTTATCAAACACAGCATCTTGGTGGACTTGAATTGAGCAGGAATGATATCTAGGTTTGATCTCCCAAATATCAGAAGATACATAACATATTTCTTCATTGGAAAAACCAAGAAAGATAGATGATGAGTCAAGATCACTGGCCATTATGCCAAGAATTTATGAATAGAGTCAAAGTCAATAATCAATAACATCCAATAGAATTTCCAAGTTAAGTACACTGAGCACTTCCTAGACAGCTTAATTTACTGTCTACCTCATATGTAAATGAATTGGCAATCAATAAGTCACAGTCACTGTCACAGTTACATAGCAGGATTACAGCTCTATGATTGGTCCATTAATGACAAGATAGGCAGGAAATAGCTGATCCAAGTATCTACATGTACAATTTCACAGAATGAGAAGATAAAAAATTGAAGTAAAATCCATTTAAAACAAGAAATATGAAGCAGAATTCCATAAAATAAATCCACAGTTAAATTCCTGGTACTAATCCAAGTATGCCAGTATAAATTGAAACAAGTAAATCCAAGTAAAAATTGCAAATTTGATGATTTTTTGAAGAGCAAGATGTGATGTGCTCCAGCACCACCAACAGTCAGCTTTGTAGTTAGCCTAAATGGCCCTTCCTCTGATAAGTCAGAATTTGTTTGGAAAATGGGGTTCTCAGAATTTGTTTGGAAAAATGAACCCATTTGTTTGGGAAAAAATGACCCCATTTTTAATGTATATGGTGGCTTGTCATTAAGTGGGTATGCTGAAAAGGTGGTGTTGTTACATTTTTTCATGGGTTCTCCAACTTAATTTGACGTAAATTCATTATTCCTTGGCCTATGGACTTGTTTTATGTCTCATTTAAAAGCTTACACTTTTTGCTATTTGTGGTGTTAATTTGGTCTTCATGGGTTACATAAGTAAAGAGAGACAATGGTTTGAACTTGGCAGTACAAGGGTGGTGGTGCCTACGGATGCGGTAGATAGCCAAAATTTAGAAAATCACCATTTCGGAAGGTTTGACACTCCTGGAACATTCACAAATGGATTCTGTGACCTCAAATACATACAGATAGTCACCAACATGGCTAAAATTTGGTATATAAATACAGTAAGTTGGCAAATTTATCAGTTTTAGACCTTCCTCAGACCCCCCACCCCTCAAATAATTTTTTTGGGCAGCACTTTCTCATTTTTGTCTGATTTTAACAAATTTGGTGTCAAAATGTTAAGGGGATCAAGCTGCATTAAATAAGAGTTAAGACAGAATTATTTGAAACGTACCATTTTTCTCCCCTCTAATTAATTGAAGGTCATTAACACCAAGACCCTAAGGCCCGTATGCACAAAAGAGGTTTAAGACTTAGACCAGGTTTAAAGTTAGACCGGGTCTAAGTCAAAATTTCTACTGCTGTAAAAAGACATTTCCTAGCATTTTTGAACTGCAACAGTTTTCAATATTATAGATTCATTTACAAATCTAACAAAAACCACAAAATATGACAATATTTGTTGAGGAAAGTATATTTAGCTGTGATTCAAAAGTCCACTTAAACCAGGTCTAACTTTAAACCCGGTCTAACTCTTAAACCTCTTTTGTGCATACCGACCTAAGGGGTCTGTTTCAAGTTTAATGCATCAAAGTAACTATTAAAGTGTTTAGAACCTATCCTGAAAAAATGAACTATTTACCATTAATCATTTCAATTTATGACTTGTTTTAGTAAAAACAGGCAATTTTGAGTAAAACGCATTTGAAAATTACAGTTTGCATTGCCGTCTATGGAGTAATTAACCATTAATTAGCCCATTATGTCAAAAACAAACGTGATATTTGGCTAAAAAGTTACTTGAATTGAAAGAGATCAATAATATCAACATCATATCAAATAATTGTTTTTTTGACCATTTTGACCATGTAACACATTTTTGACCCACCTCATGAAATGCCACCATATACAAGCGCATACTAGACCTGTTTCTTATAGAATGCATCTTGCATAAGCGAAGGATGTTTGCTGTTCACTTAGAAAAGATTGTATAGGGTTTCACTATCAGAATTAATTGAGTGAAATATTAGAGACATGTTGAGTTGCTCAGTGAATAGGGTGGCAGTCAGGTTTCTTGTAAATAAGATTATCCTGATATATTATCACATATTTGGTCATAAAAAGAAAGGCTAGTTATTCATACATATCCCAGAGATGCAATTTTTTATCTATCGGAAGGACACATACGTATGAATAACTAACCTTTATTATTAGATTATCTTGATTTTTGATATATTTTCATATTTTTGGTCAAAAAATGAAGGCTAGTTTTTCTTACATATATGTCCATCCCCAGGTGTCCATCCCAGAGGTGAAATTCTTGCATGAATTTTTACTGCCAATAAATGCTGTCACCTGTCCTGTATTCTAGGCATGTATATAGTATCAGAGGGTGCTTAATTGAATAATGCAATACTTCTTTCCACAGAAATTGCCAATTGAAAATTTGTGGTCACTGAGGAATGAAATTCTCAGCTGACCTACTTCATATTATACAAAACGTAACAAGTACTTTTTTTCTCAAAAATGCTCATTTTAGATCCAAATACATCATTTTTATCCTTATTTTAAGTCTGGTTACTATATTCATTTTGATATTAATTGTATGCATATTGCATAAATTAAATGTTTAGTATGTGAATTTAACATGGATGAAATTTATTTCTGGTCTCCTTTAACTTTAATATCCATGTGTCAAATGTCAACACGTAGGCTCATATATCCTTAAAACCCTGAAACTTAATTTATATAAACAGCGTCGTCACCAATAATGTGCATTTGGCACTAAATGAACACTATTTAATGGTGATCAAACAGTGGTGATTAACACTTTCTAAATTATTAAAGGAGCATGGTCCAATTGCTTAAACTTTTTTTCAAACTTTTTGAGATATTGGTCCCAAAATATTGCTCATATTTTTCTCATAAACCATGTGAAATTTCATAGCTGAGTTATGTTCCCTTTTGGAGATGTATATGAAAATGTGTTTTACATAGTAGATATAGGCGACTCTGAAATACAAAATTGCACATAAAATCAAAACGGTTGGACTGAAATTTGTAAGTTACATCTATTTAGTGGTCATCTTTCATATGACATTGCAAACAAAATTTTGAAAAATTGGATTGGGCTCCTGTAAGCCTTTATATGCTTTAGTCACAAATTGATAGGGCAGGCAAAATAGACTCAAAATGGCAATATCTGGAAACTCAGTCGAGCATTGGTATATCAGCTTTTAAACTTTCCAAACTTGCTCACAACTCTGTGAGCTTGTTCACCATTTTTAGCTAGCAACTCAACCCATTATTTGAACAAGTTTCTGCCAAGCCCTGGCTGAGTGGTTCCTGCAATTGCTCGATGAGTTGTGAGGAAAGCGCCAAGAGTTTGCCAAATTTGCTATCCAAAGGGTTTAAATGCATGATCTTTTTAATCATATTTTACTGATAAATTTAGTTCATATTTAATGATTTAGCACATTTCTATAGACATCCAAATGGCACAATCTTTAGCTGATGAAATAGGAGAGGCATGCAAAGCATGTTTTCTTATGTTGTCTTTCATCTTCAGAATTAATTAGGTGCTCAAAGTAAGTTGTGTTGATCAGTTTCCTCATGAATGGTGTGATAAGAGGCTGTCTGTCTGAATACTTAGGCCAAAAAAAAAAATTCTTTTGGTTGCCCACCATCGACCGACCGACCCAATTTTTCAGCCTGAATCAAACTTTTTTTTTTGAAAAATATTTTTTTCCTCAAAAATATGCAAAACTTACAACAACAAAAAGCAAAAAAAAAACCCCATGTTATAACTTTTGCTTTTTTCGATATTCTGTTAACAGAATTGACAGAAGCAGATGAAGAGAGTCTAAATGCCTTCTTTCAACCCTCAAAACGTTAAGGATGTCACAATCACTACAAAAGTTATTTGATTGTTTTGATTTGGATGTCACAGGGGAAGTTGTTAAGGCTTAAGTGGCCGATCGACCTAGCGGTCCGTGGAGGGGTATTGAAAAAAAAATCAGACCGACCGACCCTCTTTGAAAAAAGCTATGGAGGGCAACCAAACATTTTTTTTGCCTTATGCTAACATGTCATTGCCTCTATTTATAAAAAATATCCAGGAATTGTTTGGAATATTCATGAAATAGTGTGAGCTTGCTACAGAGAGGTTTATGTTTTCAAGAAAAGTGGAAATTGCGTGCTTTGAATATCATATTAATAATCATCAATAATAAACTGTGACAGTGTGTGCAAATTGAATTTGGAAGCTGCAGAATATTATTCCTAGCAGTGGCAGAATAATTTCAAAAACTTAAACTTATTTCCTTCTCAACATAAAGATACAGCTAGGACCTTATAAGTAGAAATGGCAGCTAAAATTTTTGGGTACGTTTTATGTGTACTTGGATTACTACCTAATCAACTGGATCACATTTTTGTATTAAAAGAATTGGGAGGATGAAAATGCACATTAACCCCTCACTTTGTTCAAATTCTAATTCTGCACATAGTTGTTTTTAAGTTGACTTATGTAACTTGGTTTGCAGTACACCCACTCATAAAGACAGGGTCCTCTAGATCCACACAAGATAATCTTTTAAATCTCTCATGTGTTCATATCAAGATTATCATTGTTTTTATCCAGCCACTCTTCTGTCCTGTGTCCACCTGCGCAGGTGACAGACATCAGATGAACCCATCGCACCCGATACCAGTTGACGAGATGATATCTTATTTCTTGTTCTTATCCAAACAGCTCATACTGCTTGTCTCGTATGCCATCACAGAGACGACATCTCTGCATGTCAGTGCACCCACTCAACATGCTCCAGTTTTGCAGTTTTATTTGATCTAACTGCAGTACGGGAAACATCTTATCTTTTAGCTGTCAATACAATATGAGACATGAGGTGAAAAACAAAACAGCTTGGATTCTAATTTAATATAGTGTTTGTAGTTAAATAGTGAATATCATTTCAGCACTAAGACAATAATATTCCTTATAGTGTATTACGGACTCTATATTGTATACTCTTATACTTCCGCATCTAAATTATGGAATTGTTATCATTTGATGGGAATACTTAGGGAGATGAAGGTCAAAGGTTGGGACCAGAGGAGGGTGGCTGCGTAATAAATTGCCTGTTTACCCAGACTGTTTACTCAGATTTGATTCGTATTCATCCGTGGTATCGCCCGTATATTTCAATGCGTAAATAACAAGAGAAGTAGTTCTTCAAAACATTCAGAATATCTTTTTAGTTTTCTGGGGTTGAAGTTCCAACCCCAACGGTTTTGGAATCTGCATATGTTAATACACTAATTAAGGGCATAAAATGAAAATTTTGAGCGTTAATTAAAATTCAATTTTTTTCAATGGGAGTTTCAAAATCTCATGACATCATGTCCTACCCCCTCTGGTTGGGACAGAGAGCGGTTCTGATTTGAGGAGAATTGAGGAGTCTGAAAGTAAACTTGTGATAAATGTTTTATGAAGAAGTTAACTGACTCCAAAATTCTTGTATTTTGTCTTAGTAAGTTAATTGTATTTCAGGTAAAAACATGTAAAAGAAGTCATGCTGCCCCACTATTCCTCAAATAAAACCTCAATATGAACGGTATATATACTATGGCATTCATGTACAGATTTAATGTCAATGACTTACCAATATCATTTAAGATTACTGAAGATGCTCTGATATCCATTGGTACAAAACAAGAGATACTAACAATATGCAATTAACCAATAACAAGAAAACTTATTACTGACCAATACATAAGAGTGAACGGCCTTGCAAGCGGCTTAAAGGTCAGATTCCTTTTATCCATTTGTGGTGCGGTTGCGATGCGTTTTGCACTGTAAGGGTACTGGTAATTGTATAATTCATAGATTGAATAGGATCAGGTTTAAGCTGAGATTCAATTTTGAATTTTGACCATCCGTTTTCCATGTGTTTACCTGAATCGGTCCCTGGAGCGATTCATCCGTTTTGAATGCGTTTTGGTCATGCGGAAACTTTCCTATTAGAGAAGATGCTGAAATGAAACCCCATTAAAAACAGACGGACAAAATTGAATCTGGGACAAAATTGAAGCTTCCAACCTGATACCATTCATCTCCATTCAATCATGTGCTTTAAATTATACCACTACCACCAGGTAACCCTTACAGTGTAAAACGCACCGCAACCACGCCGCAAACGGATAAAAGGAATCTGGCCTTTAGTGGCTCTTTTAACCGAATAGTACTTCAAACTGGCATTTAAAAGCATGACTATGGCATATCAAATGTTTTTGCTCCTTGCTCTTCTCCAAATACTGTTAACCTTATCTGAATGGGCCTATACAAGTGACAAATGTTGTCTGAACACCCACTCATGAGATGTGGATTGTTTATTCATTATCATACCACAAAGAGAATTTATGACCATATGTGGAAAAGATCAAAGGAGCCGCTTCCGGGATATATTTCGTATCCTACCCCTGAGCGTGTCAGACGCACTAATATCCTGTCACTGAGCGCGTCGGAACGTTGCATTTTAAATTTGTGGGGATGCGCAGTACTATGTAGAGTAAAACATTCACCAAAAGTGGTTCGTTTTTGTTAACTTTTGGGAAATAAAGCTAAAAAAGTTGAAAAAACAAATAAATAAATAGTTTGATGATTAAGATTGACTTAGTGGTATGATAAATTCGTTATTTGGTTCAGCGTTGGTATGTTATGGGAAATACCCGTGTGCGAAGTGTCATATCCATGCGAAGAGCTAGATGTGGTCTGAATAGTAGATGACAGTTGATATTACAGTACTCGTATGTCACACAAGGGAAAACATGAACGTATAGATGATTTTATAGTCTACTGAGCTGAACATTGTGTTAACACCCTGATAACATTAGTGAAAACTAGGTTGCTTATCAAGAAAAGTCAGTTGTGTTATTTTTCTTTAGGTCTGGTTCCTGCTGCCACTATTAGAATTAATGAATGGGATTTCTTATGTAAACTTTGTTTTTTGTTAGAGGAAAGAATATTTCCTTGAAATTCTTGTAAATATATTCCTGTAAGTATTCTATCTACTGAAGATAGCATTTTCATATTATACTACATAAATTCAATATTTTATCCCCAGTCATTTTAAGTGTGGTGTACTTTCTAAGTCTTGTTTAACAGCTCTCTGATAAACTAAAAAATGTTTGATACATTGCTTAAATATCTCTAAGTTATTGAAAACGTCTGTAAATTGGCTTTTGATGGCATGACTATATCAAATGTTTTGGTCCTTGTTTTTCTCCAAACAAATCATGCTGCTTACCTGATCTGAGTGGGCCTATACAAGTGACATATGTCATCTGAACACCCACTGGTAAGACTTGGATTGTTTATTCAGTAGATGCGTTAATTGCGGTCTGAATAGTAGATGGCAGTTTATATAGTATAACTATGTCACATGAATCAAACAGGGAAAACATGAATGTTTTGAATGATTTTATAGTCTGCTGAGCTGAACATGAATGTAAACATTGCGTTGACACTCCGATAACGCCAGGGAAACTAGGTTGCTTATCAAGAAGAGTCAATTGTGTTGTTTTTGTTTGGGTCTGGTTTCAGCTGCTAATTGAATAGATGAGATTTTATATGTAAACATTAGTTTTCTATTAAAAGAAGGAAGGAATAGGTAATTTCTATCAATTAACAGAGCTCTTTGTTCCTTTGAAAAAAAAATATGGTTTTCTCCCAGGTTTCTGTTAGTCATTAATGACACTGCTTTAAATAATGCACAAAATAAGTGCCAACACTTAAAGAATGTTAAAGCATGTCAGCATTCTACCTCAATTATTACAATCCTCATATTGGTTTTACTACTTTTTAAAAGAATGTCATCAAAATATGTTAACTGAATTTTCATTTTCAAATAGGATCGTCAAACAGAATAAATTTATCATGTTTCAAAATATTTTATCTACTGAAGGTAGCATTTGTTTCACATTATGCCACAGAAAATCATAAATTTATTATTTTATCCCCTCACATTTTAAAAGTGTGATGTACTTTCTAAGTCTTGTTTAGTAGAACTCTGATATGATAAAAATGTTTGATGCATTGCTTATACATGTTAAATATCTTTCTAAGTTACTGAAAACATCTGTAAATTGGCTTTGTGAGCGTGCCAGTATCAAATGTTCTGTTCTTTGTTCTTCTCCAAACAACTCATACTGCTAACCAGATCAGGTTAGCAGTATGAGTTGTTGATTCGGGTGACAGATGTCATCTGAACACCCTCTCATAAGACATGGATTGTTTATTCAGTAGATGTGGTCTGAATACTAGATGACAGTTGATATAGTATAACTATGCCACTAAGATGCCATATGATCCACCAGGGAGGACATAGGTATGGATGATTTTATAGTCTGCTGAGCTGAACATGAATGTAAACATTGCGTTGACACTCTGATAATGCCAGCGAAACTAGGTTGCTTATTAAGAAAAGTCACTTGTCTCATTTCTCTTTGAGTCTGGTTTCTGCTGCTACTATTGAAATACATGAGATTCTTTTTGTAAATATTTGTTTTCTGTAATGTAAAGAAAAGTGCGTTTCCTTTAAATCCCTATAAATATCAGTAATGTCCTCTAAAAATGTACCTATTTAGTTCTTTGTTCAATTGAAAGAGGCAGTTATGTTATTTATTGTCTGGGTTTCTGTTAGTAATTAATGACATGCTTTTAAAATATTACACAAAGAGTGTGTGCTATACTTACAGACATTAAAAGCATTTCAACATGCCATCTTACTACACAGGTTTTTTTGTGGAAGCAGTTTCTAACAGCATTTATTTTTTAATAAAAATAGATTTTTTAAAAATTGGTATATATTCATGAATTTAATCATGCTTTCTTCAGTAGATGAAATCATCTACTGAACAAAGGATTTTTCACGTAATATCGCATAAATTCATGAATGTGTCATTTTATCATTACCCACATATGACATAATTTCAAATTATTTGGAAAACAATAACATTTTATGTAGCTGTATTTTAACACCACATTTTGTTACGTAACTGCAGCAAAGTCATATCTGTATTTTAGTTGACTTTTCTTTTGCAACAGAGAAGAACAAAATTTTGTCATGTGATTGCAAGAAAGATGTGTCTGCAATACGTGCCATATGTTCAACACCTTTTCACTAGAATGTGAAAAATCCCTCAAAAATCTCTCTCATATGTCTGTAGCTATGGAAATGATTAGAGCCACTCTTTAACTGAAATTGTTCTTCAGGTGACATTATCACCTGAAGAACAATTTTAAGAGCCAATGACCCAAGACTAGACATAATACAGTGTCTAATGCAAAAATATTTCTTGCACTCACATGATGAAATCAATCACACAACTAAAACTTTACCCCAGTCACAAATTCAAAAAAAAAGATATTAAAAAAAGAAAACCTGAATAATAACTGTTAAATGGGTTCTCTTAAAGGTTAAAAAAAGCAGATATAGCTTCGTTACATTCGCATAATGATTTACAATGTCATGATTTTTCAGTATCGATTAAAAAAAGTATAAAATCAAAAATATTTACTGCAATGTTTTGTTTTTTTTCCCAATACAGGATTATTGAGATTACTACCCACATCAGCCTTACCGTCATCCCTGTCAACATCGACAACCAACACAACAACAACAGAAACCACAGCAACAATGCCAGACCTAACCACCAAAGATGGCATCCAGCCTAGTCACTCAGTCCTTCAACCAGGTGACATCGGGTCGACATGGCAACTCATGCCCAGTGAGCACCTACTGCCTTCACCAAGTGGTATGATGTTCTCTAAGTCATCAGCTAATTTGCATGCCACTAATGCTTTGCCTAGCTCTGCTGTTGCTGCTGCTGATACTCTAGTTCATTCTAGTAGACATTCCATTACATCTACAGCAGATTCTAATGGTCAATCCATGTTTTCTACTCGTAGTGCCATGTCTGCTGTTCAGAGAAATGTGTTTACTAACTCATTGTTTGTGTCTGTTTTAATGCCTAATAGCGACGCCTATAACAGTAACTTAATTGCTGATCTCACTTCTACCATTCACGCTAGCAGCAGCTTATTTCAGCCAAATCATGTAACTTCTATCGCTGATGGAGAGGCTTTTTCACAAACTTCTATGCCACAGCTGTTAGATGTGTTTTCCACAAAGCTGCCAAATTCTGCAGGATCATCATTGCCGCCGAATTTGGCACCTGTACATTCATCAGTGCATACAGTTGAAGAAATCGTACCATCTCTAATCATACCCACCATAGATATCCCATTGTTTTCATACAGTAGATTATCTTCCTTTTCTAATAATTTTATTAAACGTGATATAATTTCTTCCATGTTTCAAAATATAGAGTCAACAAATAAACCCACTGAACCATTTTCAAATTTTGTAAAAAGAACAATAGATATTTCACCTTCCTATAAAGTGTTATTGACAATCAATGATTCTTCTAAAGCAACAGTCTCTACTTTATCTGCATTAGAAACATCTGTATATAATCAAGTAGTTCTTCCGTCCAGTAAAGAACAATTTAGATCAAATTCTCATATATTTTCTAGTAATAGTGACTATTTTGCAATGCAGTCTTCAAAAAACCCACCATCTTTTTATAGTCCTACCTCTCTTCTATTGCAAGCTAGCGAACAAAAAGATAGCGCTCAAACTGTATATGCCACATCAGATATAGATTCCACTGTTTTTATTGAGTCTACAATAACAGAACAAATCCCTGCATTGCAAAGAACAATTATTGATTCTGTTTCATTAACAGGAGCCATTCTGGAACCTTCCACGATGGTATTTCAAGACAGTAAGACATATATGTCAACTATGACAACTAATGATATTCAAAATGCACATGCTACTGCAGCACCACTTTTTGCTCAAACTACCGCTGCAACAAGAATTTCTGCTACTATTGCTAGTACACATTTTGAATCATTGTCGGTGACAATAACTGATTTCATCACTGAAACTATAAAACCATCTTTACCTGTGGATAATGTTCCAACTATTGACCAATTGAATTCATTTGTAACTTCTACAGTACTGGAAGACTCGACCATCTACCTCTCGCCGACTGTGCATTCTCAACGTTCATTATTATTATCAACATTATCAAACTTAACTGCATTGCCAGGTTTACCCATACCATCTCATGCGTCATATTCTAGCAAAGTTAACTCCTTAGAATCATCTAGCGATATTTCAAGTATTGATAGTTATTTAACAAGTACCATATTTGAGCCAACTACTATGCTAGTAACTCGCCAACTAACCAATATGCTTCCGACTTTACATGTTAGCGAATCCACACCGCTACTAACCCAGCAACCATCGCATGCTTCTACTCATTCAGGATTGGATTCAAGTCTTTCATCTGACATAACCACACATCAATTTCTTTACTCTTCCGTAGCCAATGAATCAATACGGCTCAACATTCTTCCAACAGTTACAACAGGACCAAATAATATTCAACTCACAAGTACTATGAGAACTGATGCCAGTGAAAGTGCAATGGAGTCTTTCCTGGCGGATTCAACAATGTATGTAACCCTTGGTATGGGTTCTATTACACCAACTCCATTGCCAATGTCTCTAAGTTCCAAAAGTGACATTTCATTGCAGATGCTCAGATCAGAGAGCATGATTATGCCAACTCCATCATCATCATCAGAATCACTAATTGTTTCTGCAATTACAACTTTAATCCCACCTTTGAAACCCATTCAGTTATCAGTGAGTTCATTTCCCACCCAAAGAAGTAGTTTTATTTCAGAGACGCCCTCCTTATCCTTTTCTGCTTTAAAGTCTGTATCAAATAGTATCCCACCGCAGCCACCAGAGAGGATATCAACCTCGGATAGTATGATTTTAATGACAAGTGCAATACCATTATCAGAAGGATTTGAACCCACACCATCAGTGTATAAGATTGAACCTACCTTTTCTTCTGGAGTGATGATGATAATGCCTTCACCAACGCCTAATCCGATTTTGGAGCCTACAGACCCGCCATTGGATACGTCTTTTGCTACCAAGCCATATTGGATATCTTTTGGTAAGTATTTGTACATTGAGATGTTCTACAAGAGAGAATTGTTCTGGGCTTATCTGCACTTTTCAAAGTTCAGATAATTTCAGAATAGTTCGGATTGGGTCAGTTTGAAACTGGTAATTGTGTGGACAACTGTGTATTAGCGATCACTTTTTCATGCAGGTTTTTATTACAAAGGTAGTATCAGTGACAGTGTATAAAAGACTATTAATACACAGTGCAGAAATGAATTCAGATTGGTGCAGAAATGAATTTGACGAACTGACTCAATCTGAACATAAAAAATGTAAATTGATGCACATTATATCGATGCTCCTGTGTTGAGAGCACCATATTTGCTAATAAACATATGGTACCATAATGGAAATGGTTATTAGGTAAAGCATATATGTGGTATGCAGGTATGGTATGGTATGGAATGCATATCCAGGTTAAGAATACCATGTTAATCACCATTTTTCTTTTAGTGGTAGGATAAAAGCATAAAATATATATATAAAAAATATTGTTGAACCTCATTTTGAAATTAGAAAGTCAGGAAGGCATTTGAATCTTCTGCATTAAATATGTAATTAATCGAACTTCGATATTATTCAAGAAAATATTTCACTTTGAAGTGAAATATCATTTTGGTTAAGCGAAATAGGTCAAATTATCAAATACAATTCTGACAAAATATGCCTCAATATTATTTTCTTCATAAGCAAAATGACTTCAATTTAATAACCTTATAGATTAAATCAAAATTCTGAAAGCCCAAAGGTTGAGATACCCCAGATAGCAACAAATTTCACTAAACATCCAGGGATTTGGTCGAGATGTGTTATTCTGTCAGGGTGTAGAGTGATAGTTTGGATCTAGAGTATTGGGTTATCGCAGTTAATTACAACTATGATATATCGTTATATTGGAGATTAGATGGTAGAAATTGCAATTGTACATCTCTTTCATATGATTCATATCTTACAATGTGTTATGGAATCAAAATTGGATATTTATAAGTAAACGAAATTAACGACTCGGTAATATGAAGCACACGATTTGAGTTTTGATATGATGTTGAAAGCATCTATTTTGATCCCAGTAGTATTATGACTAGATGATGCAAGTTTACTTAATGGTATCAGACCCTTTTGATTCTATATATAAACGTAATCATCTTAGAGTTCAATAACTCAGTAGAACTGATACTACGAGAAGCTGCATAGGGAGAGTTAGGAGTGAGATATCAGGAACTGTAAATACCAGCGTAGGCTCTAGGGAATATCTGCTGGGGAATGTAATCCGTTTAGTCACATTGTCACCAAGTTTGTCTTGGCTTTTGCCTAGAATTCGTTCAACTCTGTATATTACAACATTAATAGGCTTAAGTGCTCTCAATTTTTCTTTAAAGTTTGTTCTGTTTTGATTTTTAAATAATCAAGCTACTTCACTGTTGTTTGAACCCACCAGAAATAGGGACATTTTATTTTTAAGTGCCAAAATAGATGGCGCTATTCATAAAAACTCATTTTTGGATGTAGAAGGGATATGCTAGCGTGTACTACCGAAATTAGATATGCAAATGAAGCATCTGACCTCAAGAAAATTTTATTTATCACTTTTAGCCAAAATCTTCACAGTTCAAACAACATAATCGATAATCAAATTTAATCAATAATTTGAAATATGCATAGCGCCCTCTTTTTTCCACAAATCTGAATTTACTAAAAATACCAATAGATTAGCTCTAAATTGACAAAATTTGAACCAAAATGAAGTAAAGTTTCAAAATGAGTTTAAAACTTTATTATGCAACACATTCCAGTTATTTTTACTGCTTTTTCAACTTTCTGTGAAGAAAAAATTTAGTTTTTTGGTTAAAAATGAATAAATGTCCACCTCAAACAACAATGACTTTATACTGATTTGATTAAAAATTATAATAAAAATGTGACATATCATGTATATTGCAATTTCTACTATCCTTATGTTCTAATACCACATTCTTTCATAGTTGACATTAATCATGATACCTCAATACTCAAGATCTAAACTATCACCATGAGTGAATATTGCTACTTGCATATTGGATGCACTATAAATTATCTTACTGGTATAATAAATGCATAAAATATAGCAAGTCTCTGCAAAAAACTGTAACAAGGCCATGTGAAATTAGAAAGTCAGAAAGACATAAGAATCTTTTACATTAAATATGAAATACAAACTTCAATATTATTTAAGAAAATATTTTCACTTTGAAGTGTAATATCATTTTGGTTAAGCAAAATAGGTCAGATTATCAAATACTACATGAATTGTAATTTTTGTTTTTTCATATGTTTGAGATACACTTATTGTAGTTACCCCAGAGAGCTTAATCTCCTTTGCACGATCTTCAAAAGTTATCTGTCAAAAATTGAAAATTAATAGTAATGCATCTCACTTTGGTTGGCTTTAGATAAAAATGAACTTAATTGCCTTGAGAACCAGAGAGCTTAATCTTTTTCATGCACATGAAGTAATCATCATTTATTTTTCATCAAGATTGGAAAATTTCTGACAAAATATGCCTTAATATTATTTTCTTCATAAGCAAAATGACTTCAATTTAATAACCTTATATATTAAATCAAAATTCTGAAAGCCCAAAAGGTGGAGATAACCCAGATAGCAACAAATTGCACTAAACATCCTGGGATTTGGTCGAGATGTGTTATTCTGTCAGGGTGTAGAGCGATAGTTTGGATCTAGAGTATTGGGGTATCACAGTTAATGACAACTATGAAATATGGTTATATGGAAGATTAGATGGTAGAAATTGCAATCCTACATCTTTATCATATGATTTATATCTTTATGCTTTACAATATTTTATGGAATCAAAATTGGATAAGTAAATGCAATTAACAACTCTGTAATAAGAAGCACATTATTTGAGTTTTGATATGATGTTGTAAGCTTCTATTTTGATCCTAGTAGTATTATGACTAGATGATGCAAGTTTACTTAATGGCATCAGATCATTCTGATTCTATATATAAACATAATCATCTTAGAGTTCAATAACATTGTGGAACTGATAGTATAAGAAACTGCATAGAGATAGTTAGGAGTGAGATATCAGGAACTGTAAATACCAGCGTAGACTCCAGGGAATTTCTGCTACGGAATGTAATCCATTAATTCACATTGTCACCAAGTTTGTCTTGGCTTTTGAATGGAATTTTTTCAACTCTGTGTATTACAGCATTAACGGGCTTAGGTTTTCTGAAAAGTTCATCTTACGTTTTGATATAGAATTACCCCTTCTTAATGACTTAATTGGATTTGTATCTTCATAGGTATGATTTTATATTTTTATGATCCCTTTAAAATATTTGAAAGCTTCTGTATAGATTAATATAACCACCAACCTGCTACTGAGGTACAACTGAGGTGGTATAGGAAAGTATGTTCTGACAAATATCAACTAAAATGTCAACAACTGTACCTTGATTTAGATCATTAAACTTTTACCTTTTTCAATCAAGAGATAAATAAATAATCAAGCTACTTAATACTGATTTGATTAAAAATTATAATAAAAATGTGACATATCATGTATATTGCAATTTTTACTATCCTAATCTTCTTTACCACAATCTTTCAAAGCTGTCATTAATCATGGTACCTCATTGCTCTAGATCCAACTTATCACCATGACTGAATAATGCTACTCAGCATATTGGATGAACTTAAAATTCTCTTACTGGTATAATAAATGCATAAAATATAGCAAGTTTCTGCAAAAATGTAACAAGTCCATGTGAAATTAGAAAGTCGGGAAGGCATATGGATCTTCCGCATTAAAGCAATACTATAAGATTTTGATCGAAAATGATTCATACTAAAAACAGCATAAATGAATCTTAAAGTGTTTTCAAGTGTATTTCATCAAAAAATTGTTTTGCCACTGAAAAATGAATAAAAAGGACATGCATGCTTTCCTTTCTATACTAATACATGTGGAATTAAATTCAGGATCCCGGATTTAATTCAACAAATGGTCATAACAGAAAAAGTAAGCATATTTAAGCAACATCATTTGGAGGGTATTAATATCTACCTAATCCGAACCCAATAAGCTAAAAAAAAAAGTCATGGGTGACAGGGGTGCTTCATTTTTAACACTGTATAGCATTGCTTTAAGTATGGCATACCAAATTTGATATTATTTACAAAATTATTTTCACTTTGAAGTAATATATCATTTATTCAAAATGAAATTATAAAATTGTGTAATTGTGTAATTTTTTTCGTAAGTTTGAGGTATATTTCTTGTAGTTACCCCAGAGAGCTTAATCACCTTTGCACAATCTTCACTAATTTACTCAAAGATTGAAAAGTATACTGATGCATCTCACTTTAGTTGGTTTAATGTTACATGGTAAAAATGTACTTAAGTGCCTTGAGACCCAGAGAGCTTAATCTCTTTCTTGCCTATGAAGTAATCATCATTTATTTTTTCATCAAGATTGGAAAATTTCTGACAAAATATGCCTCACAATTATTTTCTTCCTATAAAGCAAAATGACTTCAATTTAATAACCTTATAGATTAAATCAAAATTCTGAAAGCCCAAAGTTTGAGATAACCCAGATAGCAACAAATTGCACTAAACATCCAGGGATTCGGTGAAATGTGTGATTCTGTCAGGGTGTAGTGATAGTTTGGATCTAGAGTATTAGGGTATCACAATTAATGACAACTATGCAATATTGTTATATTGAAGATTAGATGGTAGAAATTGCAATCCTACATCTTTGTCATATGATTCATATCTTTATGCTTTATAATATTTTATGGAATCACAAAAAATTGGATATTTATAAGTAAATGAAATAAACTACTCTGTAATAAGAAGTACATGATTTGAGTTTTGATAAGATATTGTAAGCTTCTATTTTGATCCTAGTAGTATTATGACTAGATGATGCAAGTTTACTTAATGGTATCAGACCCTTTTGATTCTATATATAAACGTAATCATCTTATAGTTCAATAACTCTGTAGAACTGATACTACAAAAAGCTGCATAAGGAGAGTTAGGAATGAGATATCAGCAACTGTAAATACCAGCGTATGCTCCCGGGAATATCTGCTGTGGAATGTAATCCATTAAATCACACTGTCACCAAGTTTGTCTTGGCTTTTGAATGAAATTTGTTATATATTACAACATTACGTACCCTCAATTTTTCTTAAAATTTGTTTCATTTTGATATGGAATTACCTTGTGACTGAACTAAAGTTGGTTCTCCTTATAATGATATCCCTAGCTGTGTAAATTGACAAATGATAGTAATAATAATTGAACGATAAATTGATCAATGTTTGTAAAATAGTTTTTATACTGATTATTCTCTATAGTGTAACTTTAGGGTTAGGATTTAAGCTGGGTATCTATTTCTGAAGAAACTTTACCTGTCTTTTTCTACTCATATCATGACAATAAGAAAGGGGTTTTTAAAGCAAGGAGAATGATATTATTGGTCAATTCACCCATCTATCCATTCACATTTTGTTTGCAGAAATCACCCTGAAAACACACCCTATTGATTTTGACCCTATGACACCAAGTTTTGTCCGACTGATGGAAGAGAATTTGGTGACAGCATATCTAGCAGGAAAAGCGGAACAGGATCAGAGGAACAAGGAAGTCCAGATGCTGCTGGATAATCTGAATCCAGACAATGATCCATTGATGAACAAGAGACGAAGAAGAGCTGTTACCATTGATGGAGTCACTGCACAGGTGAGTACACAGCAAGAATCATGTTCAGTTACTTTGTCACTCTGTGGTAACTTCATTATGATTATGTAGTAAGTTTGCTTAGTTAAGGTCGCTTAAATATGAACAAGGAACAAGAGACGAAGCAATCTGTTGCTATGGATAATATCATTACACAGGTGTGCATACATAGCAAGAATCCTATTCTATTTAGTGACCAATAACATGGTCACTATACTGTGATTGTGTAATAAAAATGTTTTCAGAAACGTTGTCATGCTTGTTGCCGTGGCACAATATCAAAATATTATAAGAAGTATTTTGACCCTGCCCTCGAAATAAAGTTTGGGAACCACTGATTATTGATAACCTTGTTATTTTGATGGGAAGAGATCCTGAAAAGTTTCAACAAATTTAAATTTTTTGGTGACAGCCCATCATATGACTCTATGACCTAAGACACAAAAACTGACTTCAAATTTAGCAGTTGATGTCTGCCTGTAGTTTTGAAGCATCAAAATGTATATGTTGTGATATTATATCAAAATTTTAGTATTTATAATGTTATCTATCAAATTCATAGTTCAGAACAATCAAGTTATTTATTTAGACCTCGGTATAAAGCTATATGAAATATGTTAAGAATAAACAACATTCACTGAGTTGTTTTCTTGTGATGAAAATAATCTCAGCTTTTTAAATGACACTCTTTAAAATTTATTAACATATTCAAACATGCATTCTTTGTGCAGTGACTCAATATTTTAACAGTACATTTTTCAAATCAAATATCCCTACATCCAAATTAGCAATGCATTGAAATGTTCATATCAATATCACTCATTTCCATTTGCAATTCTGATAATGAAGTATGTATGAAATTTAGCTACATGATAGTCAACCTTGGCATTAATTAGTACCATCACGAGACCCTACTTGATGGCACGCAATGCGAAAGGAAAACAAGCCTCGCAAAATAACACAGTTAACCTGCAACTAAGTGAACTACTTTTGGTGCACTTTAGATTTTAACACAATTCTCAGCTTCCATTTTGTTGATAATGTTAAAAGGCACTCGCACATATAACAATTGCAGGAGCAATTGCTTTTTATAGAAAATCTTTAAGTTGATTTCCAATGTTAAACAAGCTTTTTCTGCCTCCCGAAGCTTGTTTTAAGCCATGCACCCAGAAAAACTAAAAGAAGATATCAGGACCTTCCCATCATGCCTTGCTTCAAATGAGATTTTTGTACAAATTGTCGTGAAAGGTATTAGTGATGAAACATATCTGATATGCAAAATTGCAATAAGGTCTGCTAATTGCACTATGTTACATCACTAATACCTTATATGACAACCTTCAACCAAATCCCATTGGAAGCTAGGCATGATGGGAAGGTCCTGATATCTTCTTTTGCATAAACTACCTCACTTGTATATAGTTCGGCAGTGCTCAATTGGTTTATTTCAAGTGTTTATGGTCACACTTTATGAAATACACGAATAGAAGTAAAATATATGTAAACATTCAGAATCAATATAGCATGGAAGAGGAGGTATGGAATACTTGTACCGTGTGCCGTGGGCTTGTACTGATACATCAGTGATGTCTGTTGATATAAATGTAGTATTCAGTGCTTTTAACTCATTTTACCACTGAGTGTTTGAATTCCTTCATACTACAACAACAATAAAACCATCACATCGGCATTTGAATAATTTAAGCTGAATCACTTATATATGACCAATAATGGTATTGTGAGTGCCAAACCACCAAAGCATATTCTTTATCCCCTATTTAGTTTTAACAGTCAAACCAGAGGACAATTGTCTATAAAGACTTAAACTGAATTATGTGAAATACTGTTTTTTTTTTTTTTTTTTGCATTAGCACTAGTCACTATAGCAATAGTGATTTTAATCACAAGTACTCCATACCTCCTCTCCCATGCTATAATTTGTTAAAACAGGCCTGGTGATTAGTCAGTGAAGGTACAATTAAAAAATTGCCAGATTTACCATTAAGGCGTTATTGCTAACATTTGGTTTCAAATGATAGCAGTCAAGTTTTTATCATTATTGTGATTTATTGTGGGAGATGGGCTGTCAGTGATTCGTTGTTATTGAAAAAATATAGTGATTGCAACAAGTAGATGACAAAACGATTAATAATTATTCCTTGACCTGGTATTTGTTTTTGTCTTGTAAGATTTTAGAAATTATATCTTGAAAGATATTAATATAGACTTACTGTTTAACCTGTAAAGCAAGAATGTGTTTCGTTGAGAAAGATAATGCAGCTACCAGACCAAGTGTACTTTAGGTCCCATCCAGAATTTTAGGGTTAGGGTTTAGTGTTAGTGTTAGGGTTAGGTTTACTTTTGGGTTATGGTTAGGGTTAGGGTGTAGGGTTAGGGTTAGTTTTAGGATTAGGGTTAGGGTTAGGGTATACTGTAGTTTCTGATGGGACCTAAAGTATACTTTTTCCCAGCTACAAGGTCTACTTGAAGCCATATCCACACCTGGATTGAGCTGTGCAACTTGATGGGCTGTAGGATTGACCGTTTTTCCTGCATTATTATGCCTTTAGTGTGACCAGATCGTAACCAACCTAATTGACCATACCTATATTGGAATTTAGCTCATCACTAAACTCATTATTCAAGTCCAGTTATTTCATACTCAGACATTTCAGTTTCCTTAATTAATAATTCTTATTAAAAATGTAACAACAGTCTCTTGCAAATCCAAAGCAATAATAATCTTAAATTAGGTCAGATTAAAAATTAATTGAAATCTGGAGTTCAGCCTTCCTTCTGATGAAATTAGAACTAAGCAATAACCCAAACTCTCAATTGCTTTAATTTTTTTTTATCTAAGTCCGAATATGCCATACTAAAATTTTCTGTTTCCCCTGGGATTAGAAACCTCGACATCTGGCATCCCGATCCATGTCCACCAATGGCAAGCCACCGAGTATAGCCATTTCGTGCCCATTTGTATCCCCTGTCTGTAACATATTTGGACTTGGATGAATTTCTTGATTTTTGCTTGTTGTATTTTGTTAGACTGACGTGTTAGGGTTAAAGGACCACTGTCATGTTCCCCAAACAGCCAGAGAGTCGTCCAACCGTCATTTGGATGGCTGATCACGAAAATGGACGCCCTGTAAAATGCAAAGGCCGTCCAACAAGGCGTCCAAAAATTTATTTTACCATATGAAATTAATTGTTGAATGTAAGATATTTATCTTCAATAATCATCATCGTTACAAAATCTGATCAATTTATGTACTTTGTGGAATTTAAAATGGGCTTTATAACCGCGTTGTGTCTTCGTTTGTTTGCTGGAAGGCCACCATGTTGGTATAACTTCTTTGTTAAGTATGAATATTTATCATGCTGACGTCACAATGTCTTGATTGAAGTCGGCCTGTTTGCCCGGCCGCAAATTTGGACACCCTACTCTCAAATCCTGGCTAAACCCTTGATTTACATGAAGGAATCTTGAATTTTTCTGATGATTGGGTACATATGCTTCATAGCAAAGAAATCATAAATTATCTTTATTTAGTTGTTTTTTAAATCTACATGTACATAATTACTCAGTAAAGTCGACCAGGGTCGATATATGAACGGGGATTATTACTGTTGATGATAAAGACTCGCATTGAAAAAAGGAAATATGGTTCTTCAAAGAATTTGTAATTTTCATCCTGAGCAAAGCATTTTTGAAAGAATTTTTTGAATTAAGATTACCCTTTTCATTTAATACCAAAAGAAATTAGAATAACTTTCACTTGGCTGGATATCTGTTCATCATGAAATGCTGGTATTTAAAAGCAAACTCAACCTCAGTCAAAATGGCTAAAATATTCCAAACAATTCAAGCTGATGAAATTCATTTTCTTCTGCATCATATGGCGATCCTTACAGGAAATAGACTTCACACTTTCAAATCTGTGCCCATACTCAAGTGTGGTAGAGTAATTAGTATAAGTGCATCATTCATGGGTCTGTGAGTCTTGACCAAAACATCACTCTTAGCAGTCTTGCATTACATATTGCCCTCCACTTGGCACCGTAATAAATCAACTCGTGTTATTATAACTAATAATTACGGCCATATCCGTTGCCTAATACGGCCTTGATTTATATGCACTTTATCTTCTCCCTCCCACACAGTTATTGCCAATTTGTCATCTTAATATTGGAGTAAATAAGTGACAACTTTGTAGCACATCATGGCAGGATGTAGTTGTAGGGCTCCACATGTTTCTCATTTTGACATAGTTAAAATTTAATAAATGTGTCCAGTTACTTGGGTTTAATTCCAAAAGTGTCATTATTTCTCTAGTACCCTCAGATTTTTCATCACATGTGACAATTAGCACTACCTTGGAATGTTTACTTTTTGCCATGATAGTATACAAATGGTTATTACTGAGATTTTAGCGCCTTATGAATTCTATGTCAGATTATAATCAAAATCTTGATTCATGATGGTTCACACTAAAATTGATAACGATGAGCGGTTGAATAAATTGAGTGATGGGATTGATGATAAAGTACATGATATGATCTAAGATTGATGTTACTGATCAAGCTTGTGACACCAGTGAAGTGATTGTAGTGATATTGACAAAATAGATAATGAATTGATTGTCTAACTAGGCAATGAAAAGCAAACTTTTTAATTGAACCCTATTCCCTATTTTTGTATTTTGTATTGATGTAACATAAAGATACAAAATTTGAGGGACATGGGACGAGAAGGGCTTTTTCCCCTTAGTTATTTTTGAATAAAATATCCATTGATTTGTACATTGTTTTAGGTGTACAAAACTCTATTTAATAAAAATGTAGTTATTTTAACATATCACAGCAAAATATCACCACAATAAAATTTATTTTTTTATCCAATCCACAAATTAAGATTTTTATATATTACACAAAAACCCAGTGACATTTTACTTTGACATTTCTTAGTAAAGTCTAATATCTAAAAAGTAATATCTACAGTACATCAAATGGATATCAGATGAGAGAGCACACCATCACTGGTAACAAGACCCACGGATATTCCCCAATGAGAGACATAGAATATAGATGTTCCTGTCGAAGGCTCGTTGCACGTTTCCGTAAATAACTTATTGCTTAAGGTCCGGCAGTAATGTACAATTGTACATCACATGATGCACAAATATTGTGTAAGATGACCAGTCTCTACCTGTCTTAACAAAAGTCATCAAAATGTGTTAAATTGCTAATATGACAAACATATGAGCATAAAGTTTTGAATTGAATACATTTTTAAAATTCAGCATTGAGAAAAAGAAACATCTTAATGGTTTTGCTAGAAGCAACATTTGCAATCTTATCACAAAAAGAAATATATACAGTAAAACACTTTTTACTTCATCTGGTTGAAAGCTTGAGGAAACAAACACTCTAGGACAAAATGTTCTGTTACTGTAAAAGCATTGATTCAACTTATTCTGGTCTGTTTGTATTTGCTGATTATTGGCATTGTTTATTACCAGCTCGCGATGTCAAAGCCCAAATTGATGCACACTAATTACTGATATATTGATATACTGATACAGTAGTTTAATTAAAGGCTTGATTATTTTTACAAATTTTCAGGTAAAATTGCAATAGAATTATTATATCTAAAGAAATATTTATGTTGCATGTATCACTAGGATAGCTTTGATAAGCTTTTTGATACCTACAGAATATTGAGAGAGGAAAAAGAGATAATTCATCTCCAAAATGTGACGCATTCAACTTAACGACAAATATCTACTGATTTACTAGTTGCCTATAGTCTTCTACTATGGCCCACATCATTATTGTTATCATTAGTAAGAAGTATACCTGTCATCATACCATGATATTGATTCAGTTTTAAGTGCTAAGGCTATATGGCCAGATTAATTATAAACTGGGGCATACAATTAAGCTAGGATCCAGTTCTAGAGTTCAAGTGAACTATGGTAGTTAATTATCGATTAACCACTTCCAATTTAGCTTGTTTGCGATATTGTTTTATCATGAGAAAGAGTATAATTTGATCGAATCAGATAAACCAAAACAGATTTAATAGGAATTCTGGATGTTTCATCATGGAAGTATCTCATTTTGCTGAATGCGGGTATGGCAGAACGAAAAATAATAAAACCAAATTTTATTTCATGCATAACGGACCTCCATGTTTTGCCATTTGGTAAAGATGAGTTGACACTGGTAAGGAGCTAGTCCCTAGATATGCATGAGGGAACAACAAATGATTGCTGCACATTTCAATAGCCCTACTTGATTTGGTGTGAATTTTGAAAGCATGTGTCCTAAATAAAACCTTCTGCGCACGCATATTGCCGGGCAAGAAACAATGGATATGACCACGCACACTGCCGGGCATGATGTCCTATGTCAACTCATCTATATTATGTGTGTATTAACAACACACCTTAGATGTTTACTATGCTCAGCATTTATGGTACATCATACATCATATTATACATTTGATATTGGCACATTTAAGGTACCATCCGTCAAAACCCCATAATTTATTTCAACCCTTTTCGTGATTTTGTTTATGTATTGTATAAGAATAAATGACATTATATAAACAAACAGAACCAAAATAGGTTTAGTTTCTAAATATACCTTGCCATCTTGTTAACAAGATATTGGATCATATGAACTTGACTATTTTAGTTTAAAATTTATCATAATGATAGGATAACTTGACATACCATAAAACAATAGAATCAATCGGATTTTATATCAAACTAGGACTCGGGGCATCTAGTCGGCAAGATTTCCTGTAATATTGATTTGTGAGCTCCTGCAATTATTTGTTTCACGTTGAGTTAAATGTACTTAGTATAAATGCTAGTTATTAATGCCAACGATAGATAGGGATGCGATGTTGTCACTGACATATTAGTTTCCTAATAGATGCTGATGTTAGTTAGCTTTTGAAAGTGTGGAATACTAATTGTTTGTTAACTGGTTTTATTGAAATCTCCTCCACAAAGACCCTGCCGCATCACAAGATATGAGAGCTTAAATACCTTTGATATATGCCGCCATAGCAGAGTTTACCAAGGATTAAAAATGCAGTGTGTGGATTATATTAAGTACATTTTTTTAAATATGAAAGATGTTGGGTTTTTTCCTCAGTCTAAGGAGAATATTTTTTGCACGTACCACTATCAAAGAGTGCTAATATTTCTTTTGCAAGATATTGCTAGATATTTATGCTAATCTAGTTGACAGTATACAAAGATACTATCGTAAATCAGCAGCCAAAGCTATTAAGTGATCAAATGATCAGACTTCCAGTTCCATTTATTCTTTAAAATGTCACCATCTAGTTCATTTTTATTTAATTTCATGGAGACAACTTGGATGAAATGATATAAGTTTGCACATATGGGATTTATTAAAGTGTCATACTTGAATAGGAGCATTAGATTTTTGACATACAGCTTATGCCAAAGAAAAAAAATAGTCTGTCTCAGATTCTCGCTTTAGGTTTTTGAGCGACTCTCAGGTTTGTTTCATCTTTTTTTCCTACTACTGGAAAAAAAGTTAAATAAACGGCCGCGAAAAAAATAAATAGTGGCCGAAAAATGCAATTAAAAAAAAAGGGGGGGGGGGGGTATTTCCGCATCCGCATAGCCCTTTTTTACTAAAAAAACCCCAGCTTAGCGCTTAGGGTTTTGACCGTAAGTAAGCTGAGACAGACTTCTTTTTATTTTTTGGCCTTATTTTCATACATTGGATTCTGAGATTTAATAAGTTCTATGCTTATGAAACCAGTTGTTAATGATCTTAATAATGACAATAAATTTAAAGTAACAGAGGTTAACATTCATTAATTGATGATTCTTTTAGCTTTTTCAAGTTACTATACAACCTTGCTTTGAATCAGAGGAGACATAATATTTTTGCTGGATTTTCAATTTTTGAAATTTCATTTCCCTTGTGATTCTTTTAGCTTTTTTTGCTAATAGCATAGTAAATTCTTACAGTAGTCACCGAGATCACACTAAGTATGCAATATCTTCCAGGAGGCATCTTGTAATATTTAATAAATTGACTTTTCCTTCTTCAGCATTTCTTCTATAATCTTCCCATTCCCTCTAGCCATGGATGATTACTTTCTTGTATACATTAAAAGCTAATCCAATCATGTCCTGTATGCTTGGAATAGTTCAGCTTCCGTTTGCCGTTTAGGCTGATTTTTAATTATTTTATTCATTTATTTTTAACATTTCACATTTAGATTTCTATTCATTTTAAATTATCAAACCAAAACCTGATCAAATTAAAGTAAGCTGCTCTGAAAAAGGGCTGTCCTCTGTGATACAATAAACTAGATCCTTAACACGATAGATATCTATCTGACTCAAGTTTAAAAATATATTGTTATTTTCCATGTTTCATATAATGTTACCGCTATCCTACAGCTGTGTCAAACTAAGGTGATGTACATTGTGTTACACTAGCATCAAAATGTGTCATGTTTTCCCAAAATAAAATGTTCTTAAGTCAACACTTATATATAGCTACTAATGTAGTTAAAGTGAGTCAACTGTTTAATACATGAGCAAAATGTATCAAGATCAGATTTATTATTACACTAGTATCAGTCAAATGTATCACCGGAAATAAAATGAAATGTTTACATGTCAGAATGTATTAAGTTACTAATGTAGTTAAAGTCTGTCAACTATGTAATACTTGAGATAAACTATATCAAGAATATGTATATAAGTTATTGCAATGTGTCTCATATTTCAAATATATTCTAAGTATCGGAAATGTGGTAGAATGTTTGAAATAACATAACAGCTTTGCATCTAAAGTGTGCCATAAGTGACAGCCACAGAGTGCTACATATTGCATCTGAGTCATGTTGGTTACCTGTCCTATAGTACATTTGAAACCCTGGTGGGATAAGGGATATTTATAGACAGAAGTGAAAGTTTGGAATTAGTTTAAAACTCTAAACCTATGTGACCCATACACAATAATACAGCCTTATCATCAGACTTAGTCATATGGTTTGATTTTTTATAGTTGTTTTTGTTTTTGACCTTATGTGAAATAGTTGAACAGTGCAGGACTCTGAATAATTAGGTCATGAGTTCGAGTTCAGATACAGCCAACTGATGTTGTCCATGGGCAAGACATGTATCCTACAAAGTGATATAAGAGAGCAGTTTATAACCATCATTACAATTACAATTTTGGTATCAGCCATGTAGTCTTTCCTAGTTGGAGCAGAATAGATGGGAATGTTTGCTGATGGCAGCATAATAATAATTGACAGTGGCACTAATTTTATCCTCATAAAAATACTGTATAAAAATCCAACTAATTGCTGTGTTATTATTGATATCATTTTCAAATATTTTCTGTGATATCATTGGGAAATTTACATTTAATGAACTATTTAAAAAGTAAATATCCTTTAGTTGAATTAGATTTACTAGAATGACATAGACATTACCTTTTAGAAGTGACCCTACCCCTGAGCAGACTAGTATCAGATCTGCTGTGAAGCTTTGGTCAACTGTCCATTCCATGTGTGAAATACACATTTTTCCACCATGTGAAGATATGCCATATGTTTCAAGTTTGTGTAGCATGACTGACCACTATAACATATTTGGGGATTTTACATCTAGGTGATTAATGATTTGGACATACAAAGAATGTGTAGGATTGGTTTAATGAAAACTATTAAGTAGTTCAACAAATTCAGCTTATATAGCTCATCTTGATAATGATGACAACCATTAGAGTACCAAAAAATATACTTCAGTAATAATTCATATTGCTGTAGCATCATTTCAATAATTGATAGGAAAACCATTGGTAATTTTAACATGCAAAAAATGCTATTAACGTATTGTAAATTATTGCAGAAAAAATGTATTGCAATAATCATAAACCAATCTGACATTTATTAATCATAAACAACAATATTTTTAATGAATTGATATTTAGAAAATGACATCTTTGCTGAAAAGAGCTAGATTAAGCAATTGTGAAATGAATTGATATTTAGCAAACGACATCTCTCTTGATTTGAGCTAGATGTTTGTCTGCCTGCAGGACATGTTCTAATTTTAGCAACTCCTGGGTAATAGGGGTTAAATTTGTAGATTTATGCAAGGAGCAGATGCAGAAATGCAATTTCACAATTTTCAGAGAACGCAATTGATTGGAACTGGGGAAAGGACAGATTGCTGATGGGTATTATATAGGTGATATCCAGGGAGTACACTGGGATTGTGAGGTAGTATTAAGTCTTGTGTGAGTTAAGGAACGTTGGCAATAGGGATTTGCTTGTTAAAGTGAATTATCAATACCTGTGCTTATTAAAAGGAATGTCAATTTATATCAAGTTTTATTTTATCATATGATAGGTTAAGTTTAAGGTTTAATATATCCATGTTTTTATGTTAATGTATTTATTTGTGAAAACTGTGACACTTTTGGCATTTGCAGTTGTCCAGAGTAACAATATTATAAGGCATATATTACAAAACGTACATAATATTTACAAATTTGTCCTCTTTTCATAATCAAGTTTCAATACAAATATGTCTTTTAAATGTCAATTTTCAAAGATTTTACTATTATTTGTTCACAACTGAGACTCCTATAATACTTCAACTACAACTAAACAAAATTTCTAACTGTCATTAGAAGCAAACTTTACGTCTATGGCAATTGTGCTATTATACCTTTAACTCATTTTACTCATGAGCCAGTTTTTATATTCCTACTAAAACCAGTCATCTGACTAGTGAACTGAGCCAAGACAAAATATACCTGCCATTTTCTTCATATTTTCTTATAAATTTACAGAGTCAATTTTGCAATATGCTATTATTTGTTCACAACTGAGACTCCTATAATACTTCAACTATAACTAAACAAAATTTCTAACTGTCATTAGAAGCAAACTTTACGTCTATGGCAATTGTGCTATTATACCTTTAACTCATTTTACTCATGAGCCAGTTTTTATATTCCTACTAAAACCAGTCATCTGACTAGTGAACTGAGCCAAGACAAAATATACCTGCCATCTTTTTATATTTTCTTATAAATCTACTGAGTCAATTTTGCAATATGCTAAGCCAATTACATGCCATATGGGATACCAGTATAGACATGTTGTAGACAAATCTTAATTAATTTGAACATCGGTGCTCATATGGTCATGTTCCTTATTGTCTTCCTTCTAGAATGTCAGACAAAATATTATTCAGCAAATATGATGATATTTCCTTCCCCTGATTGGCAAATGAGGAAGATTTTGTTGGCTTATTTCACTTCCATGATTATATATACAGTTTTTAAAGAAGTTTCCAGCACTGGAAATGTCTAAGTATGTTATTATTATAAACAAGAATGTGATCGAACTTAAGTTTTAAGATAGTTATGCATTTCCATTTACTTTATATAAGTATTAACATACAAACAAGGAAAATAAGAAAGTTTGTTTTATTTTAAAAAATGTGTTGTTAATTATTTTTTTGAAGTGCTAATTACTTCAAAATCACTTTTCTAATGAATGTTTTAATAGATAAAAGCTATCACAAGTACTTTATACTTGTAGAAAGTCAGACAAAATATTTTTCAGCAAATAAATGATGACATTTTCTTCCCCTTTTCAGCAGGAGAGAAAGAAGAGTTTGTTGGATTATTTTACTTCCATGTGATTGTATTAACCAGTTTAGGAAAATTTCTAAGTATGTTATGATTATAAACGAAATTGTGATCACAAACTCAAAAGTTCATAAGAGATGTGTGCTTCTCTTTGTTTATCTTGGTATTACATAAAAAGTGTAATAACGAGCCCAATCTGATTTATGTTGAATATGTAGTTAATTATTTTTCTGAAGTGCAAATTACTTTTATAATCACTATTTCTAATTATTGTTTTAATTGATAAAAGCTATCACAAGTACTTTGTTAAGCTTTTGTAATTAGGTAATAATTGTTTGTGAAAAGCATCCATCATAAAGGCATGAAAAACAAAGCTGCCATTTCCATTAACTCTGTTTGAGCGATAAAAGCAATTGGGATTGCTCTGAGCGAGACTGACAAAGCATTAACTTGAAATTAGAAGCTCATATATTTTGATTTTCATTATAATTATATGAGAGTGTATTCTTGCTTAAAGTAGTTCAAACAGTTTGTCTAATGTGCCTTTTATTCAAAAAGAATTTGCCCAGATGCAGTCTATGGAGTGCATGCATGTTATGTTTATTTAGTATTTGATATGTGTGATATTACTGTTACATTAAAAAAAAAATTAAAAAAAGAGTTTAGACAAGGCAAAGAGCCAAATTAAATCTCTTGTATCTTTTTATTAAGGGAAGAAAGCCATCTATAAGGGCATATGATCTACTGATCAAATGAATTCATAGCATCCATTATTTCATTGTAAAAAACATATGGGTTCTATTTTAAGGATCACATTGAAACATGCCCAATTAGCAGTGATAATAACAAAATAGGGTCAACTTTCATTGTTTCTAGTTTTAAAAATATAAAATGTGTATTGCTTTTTTATTATAGAAATTACCATAGGGAAATATGCCATGTCAATATGCTTGCAAATTCATATTTGAGAACCTTGTAGAGCTTATAGTATCAAGAATATTGAAGTTTGATATCCTGATTAGGCAGGATCATGAAAATTTAGACTTTGTTTATTTACTTTCTAACTATTTCCATCTGAAAGGTCTTGAAATTTCCTTTAAAATGGTGGTTAAATCACCTTTCTACACCAAATATAACTTAAGTTATGCCCCGAAATGTGTGGGGAAAATACGGCCTTAAACACCATATGGCAGTATAGGGATAATTGAGACCACTTTTACCACTATATAAGCTATATTTCACAATAACATTGGTATCTAATGAAGTTATATCATTATATTTCCTAGATTTTTCTCCACAGACTGCTAGGGAAGCCATGGATGGGCATGGTTGATCATGAATGCCTAAATCATGAAATCCATCATAAGTAACGTGTCATCACCCTGACGATGGCAACGGACCACGCCCGGTAACCATGTAACATCCACCTGTTATTTGTCTAAAATATGCTAAAAATAGCATAATTTATCACTTTCTGGCAAGAATCTCTATGTGAAATGAAATAAAATCAAGTCAAAGCATATCTAGATTGTTCTCAGATTCATATATACATATTTTATTCATGAAATGAGACATAATTGGTTAAAAAAAAGTATGTTTACATTGAAATAAGAAAAACACCCAATTATTGTCTATTTTCCGCCCAAATAAGGTACAGAGTTGTAAATTGCAAAGGTAACCTTTAGGTTAATAGACATATTATATCAATTGTGTGCCATATTCATATAATTTTTGAACTAGGGACATTATTTCCCATCATTTTACAACTAATAAGCAATGTTAAGTCCACAAATATGGCGGATTTTCATTTAGCACCCAAAAACACCCAATTTTCCGCCCAAATTATTACCAAATCTGCTATATTTGGGTATAAATCAGTATTGTATCAAGTATTTTCACCTTTTTAATACTGCATTTGAATAAATAATATCATTGTGATATGTTCAGACCATACCAATGGTACAAAGAGGTTCTACTTGGAGAAATTATACAAAACACCCAAAAACACCAAATTCTTGATAGCTTTACACCCAATTAGCACATAAATTGCTATTTATAAACATGTCTTAGTAATAAATTTTTAACCAAATAGATAATCTAACAAATAAATTATTTTTTAAACTTAAAAAAATAAGTCTTATCACAAGTTATTTACATTGTAAAAGCCAATTCTGAATAAAAACAACTCATAAGAGAATGTTGGCAACACCCAAAACGATCCGCACAAAAAATCACAGTACGCGAGTGTTGCCAGTGAGAGACATGTGTGTGCAGTAAACAATCGCCATTTTCATGATACGAGTGCTTTGCATGCTCTCAGTGCGATCAAATTTACGAGAATGCGACAAGATTACATTTTTGAATGTTGATATTTTATGAATATTGACACATTAAAGAAAAAGGTCGGACAGTTTATTTGCTTGGCTTTGCCGTATTTTTATCATGCCAACATGAAAAAGTATCGGAGATTTACGATGGGTAATAGCAATACATCGTACACAAAACATCGATCACGAAACGGTCAATTATCTCTCTTTATTTTGCATGACACAAACTAATGTCGGTATGTATAAAATATTTAGATATATTTTTACATAAAACGATCGAAGAATTAGTATAAAAACAAAGAATTTCACTTCCCAGTGCCTGATTAGTATAGCGACCGAGTCGATCTTTTTCCCTTGCGCCGCTAGAAAAGATGGCTGCCTTGCTTGCCAGGTCATGTCGGGTCGCGACTTTTGTGCATTTAAAGCCCGCCGCCAACGACCACGCTGGAGGTCTTGCTTATCCTGATAGGAATCACTCCAGAGTTAATCCTAGAAACTTCACCAGATAATTCCCCAGAGATTTGACTTGATGAGTATTAAATCTCATGCTTAAAAAGGGCATTGAACTTCTTAGCAATGTAGTTGCATTTAAATACGACAGTAGGCTAAAATTAACAAGGACTCAAACATTTTACCTGAATAATATAAATTGCTCACATAAAGTACTAAAAAACAGAAGCCAAGGTAATGTAAAAGAGGAACAGTATTTTTTGTGACCACTGCATTTTTGCCATTGGAATACCTGTATGCATAATTTTGATATTCATAGAGGACTATTTATTTAGAAGATATTTTGTTATCCACATATCTAGCTCCGCATATTTCCCATTCAGGGGATTCAAATTCCCCATAAGTGTTCAGCTAAGGTTTTTGAGCTTGCACCAATTTCAATTGAAGAGGTGCTTGTGCCAACATCAAGAGCTAAGACTGATAAATTGGCTAAATAAAGCAAGAAAAGGCATCTTTTGACACATTTTAGAAACATGTTGCGCCAATTTTACAGGCTGCTGCGCAAATAATGCTCCATATGGCTTAGCAGGAACACTGTTCCCAACCAATAAGTAATGATTTGGAGCTGGTTCCTATAATACCTGCCATGTGTCTCTTATTTAACCTTTCTAGCAGGGAAGACACATCCAATATATTGTGGTTCAAACCTCAAGGAAGTTTTGAAGAACAAGAAGTAGTTATTTTTCTCATAGCTTTTACACATAATTCCTTTGACTTTGCTAATGGATTACAATTCCTGAAGTCATTATTCTACCCACTTAATCATAACAATTTGAGGAAAGAGAGGCTGCATCAATAACTGTTGAAAAAGTCAATACATTTTTGATGGATGCTTTATTACGTAGTTATGATAGTAGTTCATAAATGTTTCATTGTTGAGATAGGGAATTTGTCTTTCATTGTTCACCAACAAAGTCCTGTCATTTTTAAACACAAATCACATTTTTATCTTCACTGACAGAAGTTATCAATGCAAAGTTTTTATAAAGGAAAAAAAGAAATTTGACTATTTATATTAATAGTGAACTGAAATGGGGAACTATTGTTTTAGAAATGATAAGTTTTATTTTGAGCTTGTGATAGCTTTTGATCAATAGGTACTTGGGAATTGTTTCTTCAAATTAAAAAGGGCTGTGAGCTCACAAGAATATGTTTCCATCCATACATAGTTCACTGATTTCCATGTTTTCCCAATATAATCATACCCTGAAAGATTTAATACAATGTGTATTGAAATAAAACTTTAATTTCAAAACCTTTAAACTCACTTTTCTCAGAATTGATTTATTGTAACATAGGAACTTCTATTAATAGCATCTTCAATTGTCATCCACTTAAGTTTCCATATATAATCTAAATCCTCTTTGTAATTTTCAACAAAATGAATGATATAGTTTGTAATGAAGAAAAATGAAGTACATTGATTATCTTAATTGAGAATTGAAATTTGATAATTGATAGTACATTATCACCCAGTCGTTAATGGATGAGTTCGTCCATCTTCCAACAATTTGTTAACATGGTAGAATTTATCTATTTTTATCTCACTAATTAGAAATGATCACTCAGAAGCTCTTAAATATCAAGTTCATATGACTTAATTGATTTGACATTTAGTTGTCCTCGATGAAACATATCCTATCTCAAAGATTTCTCATACTTCTCATTGCTAGGAATCAATACACATGATATATATGATATGTGTGATATTCAAAAGGATTTTTATTACAACTTTGATTTTTGATAAATTATGAAGTATATCAGAAATAAGGAAAAAATGATTTAGGCTATATTCTTCCATTAAGGTGTTTCTGCTTACAAATCAATAATGATCAAGTCACTATCAAGGTCTGCTTTTGATAATCTTCTATGAATGTGATTTCTCTATATACCGTGATGGAAGGTTGTAAATAGAAATGTGGTTAGTTTCTTTCTTGTTAGAGTCTTTGGTTGGGAGTGCATCTCTTTTTTTTCCAATTAAATAACCACCCAAGCAAGTTTTTCCCAATTCTTATATCCCAGTTCAACGCCCTTTTCTCAAAACATTGTTTGATATTTTTGACACAAAGTTTAATCACTCCTATGTATTGGATATCCTGTTACCTGTTAACCTAAATACAACAAAGCCATCAGGAAATTGTTTATGTGTTGAGAGAGAATTGAAGAATCAAATCGTTGGCAAGACTGGCAGGTTAGGCAAGACTGGCGGGTAAAGGAGGGAGGAAACGGGGTGTGATGGTCCAAAGTCATTCGATAAATGCTAGGTTTGCATAACATAGAAATGTTGACTATTACTTTGTAAATGTTCTTATGTAATAGTTCCATTAGCCTATTAATCTGAAAGGGTAAAACCTGGTTGGGAAAGTGTGGAATGGGAGGAGGAAGAGAGCATAAGGTTTAATGCATAAAATGAGGCCAACCTTACAATACAGATGTGGGTTTACACCACCAGGATTGGTATGCAGTGTGGAATATTTTTAAAGCAAAGCTAGCTTCATTTGAGGTTTAACCTTCAGTTATTTTTTGATTTTAACAGGTTTTGACAAAATAAATGGATCATTACATGGGATATACTATAACTTAAATTTACTGTCTACACTCAAGCTTTGACAGAAGTTGTAATGTATGAGTTAAGGGTATTTAATAATTATAATAATATTGTCTGTATTTTTTATGTGGTACCATCAGTTATCTGATCATGATATTGCTTTAGAGACTTTGCCAAGCATGTATGGAAATATAGATGTAGATATTTACAGCTATTCTGCTATTCGCAGTACTTTTGACATTTTCACCCAATAAAGCTGTTGCATTTGTTTGTTATCTTCTCATCATGTTTACTCTTGCTTTTATTGCACCTGCTAAATTGGATTCAATTTACCTTTAAAATTCTTTGAATAGGTTCATCAGGTTTGATATCACAAATTAAATAAAAGTTCATCATAACAAAACCAGAATTAGTTGGAAACTTACTTGACGGTTTCGACTGTCTTGAGCGACTGTCATCATCAGAATGGTTGTTTATCCTTCTTCTCGGCTTGATGACCACCAACAGAGGGCTCACTCCTACCCAGAGACAGAGACGAGAGGAACCACTTCATTAGTCACGTTTTTGATCCTCTTCTGGGTAGGAGTGAGCCCTCTGTTGGTGGTCATCCAGCCGAGAAGAAGGATAAACAATCATTCTGATGATGACAGTCGCTCAAGACAGTCGAAACCGTCAAGTAAGTTTCCAACTAATTCTGGTTTTGTTATGATGAACTTTTATTTAAATACCTTTAAAATTGTTTCATATTGTCATATTCTTGCACGGTAGGCCGCAGCTGATGAAAATTGATTCATATTGAAAATCAACAGTTTAATCAAATAGAAAGAAAGTGATATTTACTTGTTGGTTTTTCATAATGCATGGAGCCTAACATGTGCCGTGCTAAAAGCATCACATATATATAATTCAAACCTTTTTTTTCTCGCCTGAACTATAAGTTCAGGTCTCGCCTGAACTATAAGTTCAGAAGAGACTTAGCAGTCACTATGTCTGTACGTAGTATGTGTATGTATGTATGTGGGTGTGTGTGTGTGTGTGTGT
>JXSR01S030302.1:158684-173315 GCA_000969725.1 Ophiothrix spiculata | reverse complement strand
TAAGAATACAGATGACAACAGAATACAACAACAAAAATACAAATGTTGCATGTTCTATTAATTTGGCTAGCAAAATATACCGTACTATACTATGAGCATTAACAGAACTGATCAATGCTTATTGGTATTGGCTGTAGACAGAAATCTGACATATGCATCTGGTACTGTATTCTGGTAATATATGATACCATAGGTGCTCCACATAAAGTAACAGTGTTCTAAATGTTTGGGAAGATAGAAGGAATAATTAGAACAGTTTTAATTTCTAGAAGATTTTAATGGCAATGGTTTTTAAAAAGTGTAATGGAAAACTATCACTTTTGATGAAAAATAAAGAGATCGACATTGCACAATTATTATTATTCAAGAGTAGTTGGGTTACAACTGTGTTGCATCTATTAACCATGAAAGATGTTTACAAACAAGCTAGTATCAAATCTACATCGGTTAGAATTACACTATGTCGTGTTCTTAATGTGAAAGAGTAAACAAGGAATTGACACTGACAGTGATATTTTCAGCCATTAACAAGTAGCAATGGATGTTTCTAGGGCATGTTTGATTTTCCTTAAATTACAACTTCATTGATTGATCTACAAGAGCGCTCTTTTTCTGTCTTCTGTATTGCTACTCTTTGATTGGTATTTGTTACAAAGTGTAATGGTACAATAAGATTTTGAATCATAATGAGCCACATTGCATAGCGAATACCCTGTTTGGTTGTATGTTAAAATCTGTGTATTTATTATCAGATTTTATTATTAGTTGTTAAAGCACAACACATTTTAGCAAGATACCAGTTTAAATGTGAAATGGGCAATCATAACCATAACCATTTTGCATGAAATCAACTTACTTTATCCAGAAACCATACCAGTAGTTCCTTAAAGATGCCATTGTGTCTAGAATGAAAAAGATATAAAGCACTAAATAAAAAAATCTAAAGAATCATGGGCCACAGGGGATGTTTGTTGAACAAGAGCCATGATTAGTTTTTATGTGGAAAAATAACCATCATAAGAATTTTAACATGTGTCTTAATGTTCACATACGATATCAAAAAGCTTCAATAGCATTTCAGAATGACCACATATAACGAGTATTCAAAAGGCATGATACATACACTTTTGGCACTCAATAGAAACATATCTGAAAAAATAATCAAGTTTAAAGAAAGTCCAGATAGGAAACTGGTCCATTTGCTCCCTTAAAAAATTGGAAAAGTTAGAGGATTGCGCCACGCGGGCGCCATATCTGGACCGACGCAGCGAGTGCGAAGTGATCAAGCTCTGCGTTCAGCATTGCGCTACTATTACTTGACTACAACACAATAGAGGGTTTGCACGTGACGTCATATGATACTCACAACACCATTTTCATGGGGCGGCAAACAAAAAGTCCCGTCATATTATAATCTTTTAGTAGTATCACGATACCAAATCACGACTAATGATGACAAGAATATACAGTACATTTATTAAGTTTAAATTTCAAGTCATAATTTGATGTCAATCACGAGTTACAGCCGATTTTGATGTCTTGTTTACATCACAAACTCTTCCGCGCTCCACCAAGATGGCGTCGAAACGGTCTGCGTGTATGGTGCGTATCGCGTCGTGCAAACCCTCTATACGCATCTTACATTTTGACACAAAATTGGCGTAAGCAAGGAACAGCGCTTGATTGCCTCGATAGTCATATTATCAGTCAAATAACTGTTCAGTTGGTGGAATACGAGTGAAAGTAAGTTGATTTTGGGACCCTTAACGTACCATTTAACATGGCATGTTACATATATGAGAAAACACTCAAGGTGAAAGTATGTCACTTCATAAAGGGTCACACAATACTGGCTGTTTGTTTGTAGATCAATACAGATTGAACAAAATGGGGAAAACATAGGGAAGTTGAAAAAAAAGGCTTTGGAGTACGAAAGACATGTTTATACATCAAGAATGAGATGTTGAAATGTTATGTTAAGCAACTAAGTTTTAATGTTATTTTCACTATATAATATAAACCCTTTTGAGTCGGTATAAAATAGGAGTTAACATAGTAAATCATTGTACTTCTGTAGATTCAGAATAGATGATTGGAGAAGAAACTGTTGTTTTGTTACTTTTTTGCGACAATTCAGTATGGAAGAAAATGAGTTTACACATAGACTAGCTTCAAATTTTTATTGGATAGAATTACCGCTTGACACGGTCTTGTACTTAATGTGATAGAGTAAACAAAGAACTGACACTGACAGTGATATTCCCAGCCATTGACAAGTAGTGTTAAGTATTTGTAGGGCATGTTTGATTTTCCTTCAATTACAACTTCATTTATTGATCTACAAGCGTGCTCTTTTCTGTCTTCTGTATTGTAAAATTATGCACTTGGATGGGTATATTTTACAAAGTGGAAATTCTGTATAGGTATGCAGAAGATGATGTAACAGGTTTGTAACAGTAAGGTAGTGTTTGAATCTTGCTTTGGATGTACATAATTAACCAAATACATAGCAAATACCATGTATAATTATATCTTAAGCCTATTGGACCATATTCTTGAAAGATCTTAAACACTAATCAGTGTTTAAATATATGATTTGAAGTTTTGATCGAAGTAAGCAAAATTTTGAACTTTCTAACCCAAAGTTGTTAAAATGTAATTTTTCAGAGGAGTTTCTGTAATTAAAATTACCAAAAAGTATGATAATGGATTGTGTATTAGTAGGTAAAACCTTCTTACAGCAAATATAAAATATCTCCATCATGATATCTGCATTTGTGTTGGATAGAATAATTACTTTACACCACAGTACACACAAAAAGGCAAGTTAATTACTGACGTTTTGAAATATTGTGCTGGTGACTTGAACAAATAGAATTACAAATTCAGGTTTAAACAACAAGGCCCTATTCGTACCATATAAATAAACCCAGTAGAAAATGTTTAATATATAATTAAATTTTGTAGATTCAGAATAGATCTTTGTTGGAGAATAAAATGTTGTTTTGTTACTTTAAATTTCCAACAATTCAGTATAAAAAGAAAATGAGTTAACATAATAGACAAGCTTCAAATTTGTATTGGATAGAATAACCACTTGAAACTATGTATTGAACTTAATGTGAAAGACTAACCAATGAATTGACACTGATAGTGATATTTCCAGCATTCGATAAGTAGCAATAGATATTTCTAGGTCAGGTTTGATATTCCTTCAATAACAACTTCATTGATTGATCACACAAGAAGAACCCTTTCTGCATTATCACAGCACTAACGGTGTAAATCAATAGAATTTACATGGTGCAACCTTTCTACAAATGCAACAGCCAGAGTGAATGGATTTCATTATCAACCAAAGAGAATTGCATGGAGATCATCAGTTGTGTGCTTGTTACAGCCTACTGAAACAATAGGTAGAAGCTCATATGGGGGGGATTATAACACAATAAATGCTTAAATTAATTGTGTAAGTTTCGATCTATTTTATTGATAGCTTAAATATTTTTAAATACAGGTTAAGGTTACAAAACTTTAAATTCTCATCATGTGAAATGAAACCTCTCTGAGTCAAAAAGAAAAGAAGAGTAATAAGGTGTAAAATATAACTCTGCATATGCAGAATTGATGTTTCTTAAAGAAAAGGACGTGGGTTTCGTTGCTTCAGTTTTTCATTAATTTGTATGAAAGAAATGAGTCTGTACAGATTATTTGCATTGGTAAGAATTACCACTTTACCCTATATCTTTTACTTAATGTGAAAGAGTAAACAATGAATTGACACTGACAGCAATATTTCCAGCCTCATACAGGTAGCATTAGAGGTTTCTAGGTCAGGTTTGATTTTCCTTCAATAACAACTTCATTGATTGATTCTACAAGAACAACCTTTCTGCATTATCACACTCTCTGTGTAGATCGATAGAATTTATATGGTGTAACCTTTCTACAAAAATACAGCAGTCAGAGTGAATGGATTTATTACATCAGCAGATTTCATTATCAACCAAATAGCATTGCATGGATATCATCAGTTGCTTGTAACAGTCTACTGAAACAATAGGTAGAAGCTCATAAGGGGGAAGGTGGAGGGCGTTAACATAAATAATGCCTAAATTAATTCCGCAAGTTTCGATCTATTTTGTAGGTAGCTTGAACATTTTGAAACACAGGTTAAAGAAACAAATCCTTGAATTCTCATCATGTGAAATGAAAAATCTATAAAAAATCCGTAGTGTATAATGTAACTCTGCAGATGCAGAATTGACGTTTTGGGTTTTTGTTACTTTTGCATCAATTTGTATGAAAGAAAATGAGTCTTAGACTAGCTACAAATTTGCATCAGTTAGAATTACCACCTCACCCTATGCCTTTTACTCTAAACTGAAAGAGTAAACAATGACTAACACTGATAGTGGTAGTTCAAGGCATTAACAAGTAGCATTAGTTATTCTAGGACATGTTTGATTTTTCCTTGAATTCTAACTTCATTGATCGATCATACAAGAACGCTATATACAAAGAATTGCTATTGTTAAATTATCCGCTGGAATGGAATATTTTACAATGTAGAGATTCTGTACAAATATGTTGGAGCAGGCTGGCGCAGCGGTAGTTCCCTCGCCTTGCACCAATGAGGTCCGGGGTTTGAGTCCCGCGCACGGTGCTTTATGTGCATTTGGTTTTCAGTCCATGCTCACTTCCGCAGGTTTTTCTCCGGCTACTCCAGTCTTCCTCATGCATTCAAAACCCTGTTAAAGATAAGCTTGCTTTAGCTTACTTGGTACCAAGTACAAAGTTGGGTTTCCTTGACAAAAGCCTAAACATTGTGATGTAGTAGTCTGTGTAACATGCTTGTCACATTTAAGAGTGTTTGAATCTTATTTGGGATATACATCATCAATATTAATACATAGAAAATACCCTGTTTAGCTTTGTGTGTTTAAACTATAATTTTATTTATGATAAGATTTTACAGTTGGTGATTACAACACAAAGCATGTATGCATGATACCAATTTAATATTATATTTAGTATCATTACTGTTTTGCATGAAAATTGAAATATGACAACCTCAAGGTGCTAATTTATTATAGTCGTAAAACCAGTATTTCTTAAAAGCTTTGAGTCTATCCAAAATGTAAAGGACATGAAGCACTATCAAGAACTAATTTAATCCAAAAATAGCAATGAGCCACAAGGGATCTTTGTTTAAGAGTTAAGTTATTATTTTTGCAATATTAATTATTGTAATATAGTATGCCAGGTGACTCTGTCATAACATTTTCATGATTTCTCTTTTCGTGAATTAAATTAATACACAAAAGGGGCAGTTTTAACTTTATTATATTTGCAAATTTCTGAAAAAACGAATGGTTTAGTAAGTTGTTATAGTGCATTTTCTCACCAATTTTGAAAAGCCTGACCTATTGTTACAAGTAATTGAACAAATAATTGTGTGTGTCTTTTCAAATGGGTGTAAGATTATAATCAAGTCGAATTTTTCATAAAACGGATAAATTGTTTATCAACAAAATATGAATTTTTAAGATAAACGTTGTGAATTCTTTAACAAGAAAAAATAAAACACTTTTTAAATTCTACAAACAAGTATGTGTTCCTGAAGTACATAGAGCTGGCACAATGGGCATTAGAGTTGGTAATGTTCAGTAAAATCATTATGACAAGATTGCTTTTGACAGACTTCTTTATATCCAAAATGTTGTTATATTAGGGTTTTAAAAACAATAAAATGCAAATAAAATTAGTAAAATGTTACAGAACAATTTTTTTCTTTAAAACAGGACTTTGATGAGATTTTATTATTTTGAGTTTCAACTGAATACATATTTTTTTAATTCAACCTACCATTTACTGCCAAACACCCGTTCACACAGTAACAAACTGAACCAAAAGTGAAGTATTAAAATTGTAATTGTTTCAAAATTAAACAAGTCAAAATGACAAAGCTTTCATGTTTTCAGAAGTGACATTGAAAGTGGTTTAAAAGGCTTCTAGATGTGATTATTGCTTGTTTGATATCCATATTTAGATAAGAAAAGTTGAATACTTGAAATGAAAGAAACAACTATGCAAAGAACATAAAGGAATCAAGAAAGTTCGTATATTTTGCATAGTTTATACTGCATGTTACAACATTGTATGGTTTATATAAAGCATGCTGTTGTATGTATGTTGCTGTTTATATTATATAGGAAGTACTTACTAGAATTTACTTTCCCTCTCAAATTGATTAGTGCAATGTCAAGAGTAGATTTTATTTCTAAGTGCATATATGCTACTGCAACATTCAAAATTGCTTTAACATTTGCCATTCAATCTCGAATAACCACATCTGGAATAAGAACAAAGTTAACAGTAACCTTTAAGTTCAATGTAACCTTGATTTAAAAAGCTTCTCTATGCATATTTAAGGGTAGCATTGATTTGGAAATGGTAACTATATTTATTTTGCCATTAAAGGCATTGATTAGTACTGTGTAAAATTTGCAATTCCTACTAAATGGTACTTGAATATATCCTACTCTGATGAATACATTTTCTTTGTTTGGTTGTAATTTTCGTTTGTACGTGAAAGGAACTTAAACTCCCAGGTTGGTTCGCCAAGTATACATGCAATTTCACTAATTTACATTTGGAATTAAATGCATAGTTTAAGTGCAGTATTTAAAAAAAAGATAAAAACTTCTTGAGTAACTTTGAATTGTACTAATTATGTAAATGTCTTGCATTTGTGATGGCTCACCCTGATAGGGGTGGCTTTGCAGATTATACCAATTTTGATTTTATTATTTAATCTACTACAGCATTTTATAAGCTTTAAAATGACACCTTATTTGTTGAAAGTGATCAAGGTAATCACATTTTACAACTGGAAATCTGCTGAAATTCTTCTTATCTTTTTTTTTGTGCTGCCTATTTTCATCAGTTTCTTAAATACCGATTGCTTTTGAAGCATGCATGGCCTAGTTTTTAATCACCACTCATTTGAGACCCAGAAATCTGTTAAACAGCAGCAACACATTATTATCTTTTTGAACCCTTTCCTAGTCTTGGAAATAAATACTTTTACCCATCTCTGAAGTATGGTTGATGAGTTATATCCAATTTAATATGTGAAAGGTCATATCAGGGGTCACGCAAAAGGTCCTATGGGAGACACAAAATTCAACATTGTCCGGGTTTTCTCCCATAGGGCATATCACGTGACCCCTGATATGACCTTTCACGTTTTGGATATAACTCATTTACCATACATCGGATATGGGTAAAAGTATACTTTTTCCTGATTCTTCGTGATTAGTGGAACACAAAAGAATGGTTTTTAACACGATTTAATCAATTTTGAAATTTTACCAACTACAAATAAAATACCCTTGCATACAACCTTAATTACAGGATGAACGGGTATATGGATTTACACTAGATAAACACATTGATTGATAATATATCAACTATGTCCAAGTTTGGAATAACCTCATTTTGGATTGTTTAAACTTTCACCCGTAATTTGCCATTTTGCAATTCCTCTTTCTGCCATCATAATGATGTCTTGTAAATATTCTTTTTTGGATTTGTGGCCTATTAACAAATTAATAGATAATCTTCTACAGAAGCATAATTTTTGGCAGAAGTGGATTAAAACCAAATTAAAGTCCTGCACTGTTTCACTGCATGACATTGCCTACTGTAGAAAGAAAAGTAAAGGCCCTACATGTAGTATTTGTTCTTACTAGGTGAGATTCAGAACTATACCATGTAAGTAAGACTCATGTTAAACCATACCATATCAAATGAATATAAGAATATACTACGTAAAGAATAGCGCTAAAATGCATAGCTTAAAGTATTACATTAAGCATCTAATAAATTACATACTACATGTATGAATGGGATAAGAGGGAAACGTTAGACATGAATGACAAATTCAACAGTGCTTACTTGACCCAAATGTGTTTCATGTTAGTTTAATATGGAATGTAGTGTATATTAAGTTGCTATTGCATACTACTTTAATGCTGAGAGCTACTGAGTCACTTGCTCATTTTCATGAACATAATCGTAGTTTTTATTTCTTTTATCACAAGCCATCCTTATATGGATAATGCGCTCCATATTATTTTAAATGAGAAGCTTAACGATGTTGCTACAATTTGGTTTATAGTTATGTTATGCTATTTGCTTGTGTAAATGTGTTCCAAATGTACTTTGTAATAAGGAGTGGTAGCTAAATGTTATTTCTGGAAGGTTTTCATTACTTTTATTACAATTTCTAACCTTTATAGGAAACGGCTTGAACATTAGAAGTAATATATATACAAGAGTAACATAAGAGTTCAGTTATTCATACACTGGAATTGTTAATCAAAAACATTATGCTTAGACTCTTCTCCAGCTAGATTTAAGCACCCTTGACAAGTTCTAAATAAAATCTTTACTAAACTTCTCAAAATAAGTTTGGAAATCTTTTGAGCCACCTTTTTCTCATTTTTTTGTATCTTATTCATCTATTTGATGCATTATTTGATTAGCTAACAAAGTGAGACTTCAGGTCGCGAGATTTCCCTTTTCCCAATACAATATTTTGCAGTGCCATTTTGAATCGACCTGGCCTTTGATGTTTAACATGAATATTAATGAGTCAGAAATGTTTTAATGCCCTATAAAATCGACAATTTTGATCTGGAAAACAAAATGTTGCATATTTATGTGTACATATTGTGTAAATGTAATGCAACTATATTTTTCGAAAATGTGTGCCATTTCGTGCAATTTTACGCGATAAACCTTCAAAATAGGCCAATAGGCAATTATTTTCTCTAAAAAAATATTAATACAGTGTAAAATATATATTTATGTCGATACGTTTATAGGAAAAGAGTTTTGTAAAAAATCTTGCTTAAAATGTGATAAAACAAAATCCATGTAAGGGTTGCTTTTGTTACTGTTCTGACACATGATAAAAAACCACGAAATTGCTATAATTCTATCATTGCGCATGCGTAGCTAATTATTTTAAATTGAAAAAATATATTTTCAAACACCCATTAGTTACTCATTCAGCTAGCTAGTCTTGTAATTCACACACTGGACACTGGACCATGAGTTCAAACCCCGTTGGAGTTATTTTGATATTTTTTTTCCCGCAGCGTGTTGATTTTGTCACGAATGAAATTCTCGAATTTTTCACATAATTTATATAAAAGAGCCAAAAAGGTTACTTTTCAGTCTGGAGAATGCATGTGGTGGCATGTCATTAGGTGGGTATGCTAAAAAGGTGGTGTTGTTACATTTCTTCATGAGTTCTCCAACTTAATTTGATGTAAGTTCATTTCTCCTTGGCCTATGGACTTGTTTAATGTCTCATTTGAAAGCTTACACTTTCTGCTATTTGTGGCAGTAATTTGGTCTTAATAATTTAAGAGAGACAATGGTTTGAACTTGGCAGTACAAGGGTGGTGGTGCCTGAGGATGCGGTGCCTACGGATGCGGTAGATAGCCAAATTGAGACAATATCACCTTTTCGGAAGGTTTGACACTGCTGGAACATTCACAAATGGATTTTGTGACCTCAAATACATACAGATAGTCACCAACATGGCTAAAATTTGGTAAATAATTACAGTAATTGGCAAATTTATCATTTTTAGACCTTCCTCAGACCCCCTCCCCCCTCGATCATTTTTTTGGGCAGCACCTTCTCATTGTTTGTCCAATTTTGACAAATTTGGTGTTAAAATGATCAGGGGATCAAGCTGCATCAAATTAGATTTAGGACAGAATGATTTGAAACATCACCATTTTCTCCCCTCTAATTAATTGAAGTAATTAACCATTAATTAGCTCATTATGCCAAAACAAAAGTGATATTTGGCTAAAAAGTTACTTGAATTGAAAGAGATCAATAATATTAACATCATATCAAAAAATGTTTTTTTGAGCATTTTGACCATGTAACACATTTTTGACCCACCTCATGAAATGCCACCATGTGCATTCATTACATTTCGCATTAAATGCAAAATATTTCAACAAAGCGAGGCCATTCAAAACACTAACTCTGACATGAGATCCGTGCACGTTTGCTGACGTCAGATGATGACCCGTCGTGACAAAAGGTAGTTGTTATTGAAATGTTGATGCCTAGTTATCGCAATACAAATCGCAAGCAAGTATGGAGAGCCTATATTAGGTACCTTTCGTACATCACATCAACGTATTTTTTTCTTGTTATTCCTTCAATTTACAACCCTTTAAATATATTTTTCAAACTTCATCAATCTGAGTTTTCATAGTGTTACTAGCAGAATCGATCCTGCTGACGACGTTTTATCTTCAAAAACAAAATTGATGTATGGGTTTAAATTTGTTTGCTTAAAAAGTCTCAAAATCGTTGATTTTCATATAAAATGCCATATAATGCTTTTTATCAACAGCAAAAAAAATTACATGCGTTGTGTTGGAAAAACTCCAAATTTTCATACATACCATTTTTCAAAATTTGCATTTGCTTTCACCGTTTTCAGATAATAAGAGTTCAAAGTCAGCCTTTTCATCGGATCACGTTTAAAAAACGAAACCTCAGGACCATTATTTTTTATCGTTTGGCGAGACTTTGATTTTAGAATTCACATAATGAGGTCATTAACAGGGTCACTATGGCTAGACTGAACAATCTCTTCTTTAAAATGACACAAATTTGTATCAAGAACTTGCTTTATGGTTGAGTAATTCCACGTTCTTAGCAGGTGGGTCACAGACGGCGTGTGGCAAAATTGAGCAGTATCTTTTTCAATCCTATTGATTATGATACTATAGGATCAGTGAATGGATGAATGAACAAACAGGATGGCTTAATAAAGGAAACCGTAAAACTTTTAATCTTATCCTCTCATTTTGTTATTTAAAAATAAACTGTTAGCCAGCATTACCAAGTTAAACTCATTCATCCATTCACTAATTTATCCTGTAGCATCATAATCAATAGGATGGCACAGATACTGCTTAATATCGTCAAATGCTGTTTGCGACCTACCTGCTAAGAAAGTGGAATTATTCAGCCATAAAGCAAGCTCTTGTTACAAATTTGGTGTCATTTAAAAGAAGAGATTGCTAGATAATCAAACAATGAATCATTAGATTAAACAGATTCAAGCAAATGAGATATAGGTGGCTAAAAAGTTTCCAAACTTTTTTGAGAAGTGTGTTATCCAGATCTCACGTGTAAGTTTAAAACTATGTTCAGAACAACTTACATTTTGTACGTTAGCTTTATGTGTTACATGCTTAAGGATATGTTTAGCTACATAAAAAGCCTTCAAAAACTTAGTTGTATATTTGTAAAACACCCATGGTTGATAAGTGTGTCATCAATAAGAGGGCATATTCACTTTCTTATGTTGATTAAAGTGTGCATTAACATGAAAGCAAAAAAGCACATGAGATAACAAGCACTATTAAAGTTGACCCAAAGAATTTCATATGATATCATTTAGAAATGCATGCTTTGGCATAAATGCAACACTATATGATTGTACTTTGTTGAACAAATGAGACACTCTCGGCGGATTTAACTGACTGTACATGGGCACAAAACTGTTAGTAAATATGTTGCAATATATACATAAGTATCGATTGGTAAGTTGTTACAATCATATTGGATATCACGAACAAGACAGTTTAATGACACACACAGAGCAAAAAGGCCTTCCGTGTTACAGCTTATTGTGTAGAAAAGAAGCTGTAATATTTTTCTTCAATTAGTTTGCCGATGGATTCACAACCTTTCCACACAACGTAGCAGAGCTATTGTTCTATCATATTCACATGAAAACATTGAATTGTGAATCCATTATACTCTGGTGTTATGAATAAACTTGTCTAAAATGTGCAGTTTTAGGTCAGAAATCAAAAAAAGATGTTTTTTTTCTGTTAATAATAGCCAGCTTATTAAAAGAGCAGAAATAAAGTTTCCCCTTAAAACAGTTATATTTAGTATTGATAACCTCTTAATTTTTTTCATAAGAACATTAAACCCTCACTCTAAATAAATTATGTGACGATTGATGGTATATATATACGGGATATATATCAAATAATATTTCATGACCTATTGTGACATCAAGACATGGTATTTAATGACATGCTGTGATAAAAATATTAAGTTCAACACTGTTTATCAAACCCTTATGATTTATACATCTAGATGCATAATTATTTTGAATTAAAATCTATTTGGATGAGTTTATGGGCCTTTTTAAATCAATGTGTCAAACTCATTAATATTCATGAGCATCATCAAACCAGCGCTCTGTGCCGGTTTTCTATGCATAAAAAAATAAAACAAGCCACTTTTCTCGGACCTGACTTCTGGTTGTGTGCGCCTTTAAAACATCCAGTCAAATCAGATAAACTCACACGAGGTCTCAGGCAGTGCAATTGTTACTCTGTGTAGCTTTAGTGAAAGTGCATTTATACGTCCACTTTGATTTTAGCAGGCCTTATCGGCAAGATGTATGTGACAATTTGGTTGAATATATCATTACACGTAAGTACTTTCAGATAAATCAGTAAGTGATTGGAATGATAGAGTATACAAATACACTTTTATTACATCCTTGACATAACATTTAAGATAAAAGGATACATGAAAGTGATAATTGATGTAATCTGGGTAGTAATCCCCTTGTAACAAATTGCACTTTATATGCGGGTACATGCCATGCACTCTTGGCAATCAGGTATCATGAATGAAGGCAATAGGTAACAACAGTGATTGCCACAAAGCCCTTGTTTAAGCTTTAGACATTATGTGCATGTCAAACAGAATATAAGTGAAATTTGTTTGGTATCTTTATCTCTATCTTTTAGAGCCAAGTCTAAAAACCATGAAAATGGTGTCATCATAATTATTTTTTTAAATGAGCTGCTATTTTATTTTTGGATTGTATGTTCATTTTAATAAGTGCACAATTAATTATTCAGATGAATATACAATTCTTTCTTTCTTTCTTTTTATTCTTTTAAACTATACAGGCACAAAGTTCCGAAGTTTTGACCTCACCGAAATGAAAAAAAAAAAATGTATGTTAGGAATGACTTCTTGTTTCATCTTTGTTTCATACAAACACCATGTCATTCATGTATATCAAAAGTTACTGTACATAACAATGGTAAAATATTCAACTAGAAAATCTAAATTTACTAAAATTCTAGTCAGTATTGATATTTTAACTTCACAATGTTTGTTGAGTTTACAGAAAATTTGGGTCATGTTGTTTGTCATATTGAAGTGGCCTTTTCCCCAAGAGTACTAACATTGCATGGTTTTATTATGGCCTGAATTGTCTGCTAATTGTCACTTTTCAGGCTTAACAGATTGCAGCTGTTATTAAGGTGTTTCCCTTTAGCAGGTTGGTCGCAACACACATTCTTACGTAGATTGAAATGTTCAAAAAAGCAACAACAAAAAATCAAAAAAAAAAAAGCAATAAAAAATACCAAGCACTAAGTTTACCCAAAGTGTTTCATATGATTTCAGTTAGTTGGCATAAATGTGACACCATATGACTGAACTTTACTGAACATATGCGATGCTTTTGAAAGAATAAATTAAATGTACATAGGCACAAACCTAAAGGTAAATTTGTGTCAATATATACATAAGCATTGATTGGTAAGTTGTTACAATCATATTGGATGTCAAGAACAAGACAGCTTAATGACACACTTAGAGCAAAAGGGCTTTCAAATTACACCTACTTGTGGAGTGAAGAAGCTGTAATGTTTTTCTTCAATTAGTTTGCCCAGGGATTTGCACAACATAGCAGAGCTGTTGTTCTTACCCACATGACAGCATTGAATTGTGACTCTATTATATTCTGGTGTCATGAATGAACTTTTAAAAAACATTGCAATTTAGATGAAAAACCAATAAGCTTAAGCTTTAAATAGTACGGTTTTTTTTGATGAGCTCTCACTCTTCAGAAATGGAGCCATCATTCTTCAGAATCATGTGCAGACTTCTTTTTCAAAAAGGAAAACATGTCAATAAACTTGCAAATAAAACCTGTATGGTTTTACCGTTAGCTCTTGTCCATCTGGTCAGATTTTATTAAATCATATTATATAAAGGACAAAGTGTGTTCAGCTGTCAAAATTAATTTTGTTTTGTTTATTACCGTTTGTATAAAAATCAAACTGAAGTGACATCCTTCTTGGAAGTGCCATTTTAACCAAAAATATTCATACGTTGCATTGCATTTCAGAATGAAATATGTGAAATTGCATAACTTTGTTTCTGAATTGTTCCTCTCGCTTTGAAATCCAATACACAAATGTGTGGTTTATTCAGGTATAGTTGAACTATGGACAAAATACATGTGTTGATTTAGAATATTATTTCTTTATGATTTGTCAAGGTGATATGTATTATACCTTTGCATTTACTATATTCTGTCTTCTGTCATGGCTTTTGAAAGATGTTAAATTTCCGAGATTAAAATTAAAATTGTTGTTTAAAAAATATAATAAAATAGTCGAATCAATTGAAAGTTGTAGGGTATTTTTTTCTTTCCGACTTACACTTATGCATGCTATGACAACCAAAAA
>JXSR01S030302.1:137739-149081 GCA_000969725.1 Ophiothrix spiculata | reverse complement strand
CAGTTTTTCATTAAATATAAGACATTTTTATGTCAATAACCAAATTAATTTTTTATGGTATTTCTCTTCCATAGGACATGATATTCAGATGGCAGAAGATTTGGGCGATCGAAAACAACAGGGAGACTGTTGAGAAAGAAAGAAATGAGGGAGGATAGAACAAGAAAGAACTGGAATGTCACAGGGTAGCTATCAACAGACGACAACAGAAGATGAGCATTGACGATTTGAATAATGAATATTGAGTTTGATGCACTAGTCAAAGGCCATTTCAAAATGGAACTACACTTGATAGATAAACCTTGAAGTATGCAACAAGCAATCAGACTCGGTTATGAAACCCATAGCATATCCTTTTTATTCTTCAACATTGAGAACGAGTGGTTTTGTATTTTGTAAGAGACTAGTTATAATGGATTACGATTAGCATACTTAGCAAGACCGAATCACTGCATGATAATATTTTTGTACATAATCGTTCATGGTTTTGGTATTATTTTTGGGCGAATTTTGTCGCTTGCACATGGAAAAACATTGAATATCATTTAATTTGAATATTCAGCAAGAATTGATACCATGTTATAATTTGAGAAATATTGACTAATTTGCTTCCCCGTATGGTCATATTGGTTTATGTTAGTTAATCGGCTGCTTCTTGTAAGATTTATAGAGTATATATATTACCAGGTGTGTTGATAGGAAACGGATAGAATGATAATAGATGTTTAGAAATTAGCTCGCCCTGTAGAAGGGATAAACCATGATTTCACAACTTATCACAAACTCGCAGAATTCATAACATTATTGCAAAAGCTAAAGTTTGTCCAGCAGTCCTTCAAATTCAATTTATAGAAATAATGTGTTATCTGTTTTAGCTCTAATCTTGAAAGAGTATTTATGAACATCCTTAAATATGCGTCCAGACATGCCTGAAAATATCCCCAGGACTCAAATGTTAGTAATCAATTGGTTAACAAATAGCAATATTAATGAGGGCAGAACTATATAATAGCTCTCTTGCTGACTGGTTTATTCTATGGTCAAAATTAAGTGTTGTAGACAATTGGAAATTTGCGATTTACTCCTTAAAGAGTGGTATATAGATTTTTTCTCGAGACATTAAGATTCAATGTTTTCAATGAAAAGTGAATGTAAGCTGATAGAGCTGTTTTTATTTTATTATGTGAAATATAGGCACGGCACACATGAATTAACATTCTGATGAAAATACTGAAAGCAGATATCAACAGTGGCATTCAGCCATAGGATCTAAAACTGGGAGAAAACACACTGGTATCTTTTATTCTATTATTTAAGTTTGAGTATCCTTTAAAGCTTTCATGATTATTGCCAAAGATATCTTTGGAGCAAAGAAAAATAATGCCCAGTTCTCATTGGCCAGAAAAAATTTTAAAAACATAAACCAAAAATATGATACTAAAGAGAAATTTCAGTCGCATGCATCTGATTGGCTTACATTTGCATTGCATTGATTAAGAATCTACGAAAATGAGTTTATTTTAAGGCAAGCAACAAATTTGTATAAGTTAGAATTACCACTTATCACTTTGTGTTGAACTTAAAGAGAAATAGTAAACAATGAATTGACACTTGCAAAGATATTTCCAGCAATTGAAAAGTAGCATCAGGTATTTCCAGGGCATGTTTGATTTTCCTTCAATTACAACTTCATTTATTGATTTTCCATCCTATATTGTATACACATTGATAGTCAGAAAATGGAAATACTAACTTAAATTTCAATAATAATTGTGAATTTGCTTGCACTCCTTTGTTTTATAATTTTGTTCATGGATGTACAACGTCTGCCTCGATGAATAACAAATACATTCAAAGCTATTTTTGTGACAGTTAGCCAGATCTAACTTAAAGGTGAACACGAAAATAACCAGAATCTTTTTTTAAGTGGAACATACATTAGAAAATACAGATTTAAGCACAAAACACTTGTACTTGACACTGACAGTACTATTTCCAGTCAGTGAGAAGTGGTATTAGATATTTCTAGGACAAGTTTGATTTTCCTTAAATTACAACGTCATTGATTGATTCCAAAAGAACATTCTTCTTTACTGCATTGTTATACTATCTGCATGAATAAATGAATTTTACAAAGAGGCATTACTTTACAGAAATGCAGCAGCCAGTGGCTTGCAATAGTTGCATAGAGTTTGCGTTTTATTCGGCATGTACATAATCAACCACAATACATAGATAATACCTTGTTTTGTTGTATATGTTATCGTCTACTGTTCAAATTTTAAGGTTAAAGGATTAAACAAAAAAATGTTTGCAAGATGTTAATAGGACATTCTTTTTCAATATGTCACAAACGTCAGAAAACGTTGCATGCTTCTTTACTTGACCTCGAGTACGTTTATAGTTTTGGTTATATTTTCATGTACAAATATTTGACCTAGATCAACTACATGGCCAGATGATTTTCATTTGAAATTATCAATTGAAATAATTTTGCCAGTTTAAATATGAGTTTAGAAAAGGCTGTTTTACTATGTTACAATTATGAACCAAAACAAGCATTTCATTGTAAATGCCTAAAACTGAAATTGAAGTTGGCCTGCTTTTGATTTATTTTCTTGATTATTTAACATTGTGGTCATTTTCAGGTTGATCTGAAACACTACAAATATGTCACATGTGATTTTCTTGAACTATAACATGGAATCAGTTTCTTCAGGATGAATGGTCTTAAGAAAGATAAATTGATCCTTAGGATGATCTAGGATTTGTTTTCCAAATGTCTTTTTCGGCAATATAACCAATAGCAGACAAATATACAACACTTTTTTGTAAATCCAGAGCAAAAGGGCTATTTCACATCACTTGCTAACTTGTTTAAGCTACTGTTTTAATCTGAAACATAAAACACAAATCTGTTGGTTAATATTGAAAGTACAATGTATACTTTTTCTATACAAGTTTTTTTCCTTAAAATTACCTGTAAACACGTTCTCAAACCCAACAAAATAAACGTTTCACTATGTGACTTTTGTAACACATCAATTGGATAGACATGAAATTTCCATTCATATATAAATTATGCTGAAAAAAACCTCAAATTTTTTGACATGATACAGATACCATTAGTCCTGGAATTTCAATATCTTCATCTTGTCAAATATTTCAAACACACTTCAGTAAACTAACCAGAAAAATTTGTTTAGGTTTTTACCCTCTGGGTTTGTGCATCTGGTCAAATTTTTTGAATAAAATTGTGTTGTGGGACAAGGTATATTCATTCAGCTGTCCAATTGATATTTGTTTTGTTTATTACTGTTAATACGACAATGTGAAAAGCAAACTGAAGTTGTAAAAATAGTATAAATGATTGGATTGGCAATTGATTTCAAATGGCTTCAACTAAATGGAAAGTGAATAAAGAAAGTGTAACATATATATTAGGGGCGTTGATAGGCCATGTGGGCCTTGGCCACATAACTTTTCAGCCAGAAAATAGAAAAAGATAAATTAAATTAAATTTGATGTATTTTATCATAGTCCTAGAATAAATACAATTTAGCACTGTACAAATAAGTTTTTAATAACAGTTGTCTTCTGGGGCTTAGTTGTTTCCATTTGATAAAGGCCACAGGTCGCACCACATTTAATCAAAATATATGATAAAGTCAATTTTGAAATTCCCGACTTTCCACTCATTTTGCCGAGAAAATATAGAAAGCCAGAGAAATGCAAATAAATCAAGTCATCTCCAAGATCCACTTGGAGACCATTCCAAATCAAAAAAACAGCAACAATTAAGAGTGGTCACCGGCTTTCTTTTTAAAAGAGGAACGACAAGTCTGGTGGTATCATTAGAGGAGATAAGATTTTAATAGTGGTGATAATGATGATGCATAAGGCATGATATGTATTAGTTGGTTTTAGTTTCTTTATATAAGAAATTCGATTTTTTTTCCTACTACATTTTTCTTCCCAGAAAATGGAAATACTGATTTAAATTTCAATAATAATTAAAAGAGTACTTTCACATAATATACATTTGGAGATATAACTGTTTAAAGTTGTGACTTTTCTATAACTTTAAAATGCAAAAGGGTATTGAATACATATTAGGTATATGTTATTGTATGTTGGAGTATACCATTTGTGGTGATTTACAAGGCTGTATCGATTATTGATTTTATGTAATCAATAATCGCCATTTTGGACTTAAGTACTTTATCCTCTAAAATCGTGATCGCCTATCAAATAATCTTACTTATCTCAAACAAAGTTCTCCAAACATTATGAAAGTATATATATTTGGAATGTACAACTTACGACAAACATTTTGACATGTCGTTCGGGCAAATCGGAGCTTGTTGAAAATTTGACCTCATTTGACCTATGATCGATTTTGGGCTTATATCTTTAACAAAGCCATCAAGATATGTAAAAGTATATATTTGTAATCTACAGGACATGACAATTAATTTGATATGTAACTCGACATACTTTACAAATATTTCACCCAAAATTCACTCAAGCGTAACGTCCGCTTACGATGGATTATATCGTCCAAAAAATTGTCAAAATATTTTCCGCCTTACAGTTTACTTAAAACCATCAATAACTCAATTTCGTCATAAGCTTGAACGGCTATATACACATGTCAGAAAATTAGCTATAAAGTGAATAGTTTTGGGGAATTGAAACCAAAACCTTTTTCTATTTAAAGAAAACCCTTCAATGGTAACATTTAATAAGTTTTATAATATTCGGCCAATTTCTTATGTTTTTCTTTATTTTTTGAAAATTCCCTAAAAAATCAGAGTTTTTGAATTATCATGTCAAGAGGGAATGTGCTATGACATTCAAATTTTAGGGGCTAGTGAAAGATTACAATAGCTAAATTCTCTCGTGGGCTTTTTGCCATAAATTGTTTAATTATTAAGAAAAATGATTTTTTAGCTCCTAAATTTAGGCACATTTTCAAACACCTATAACATTTTCTAGAAATACTTTAATTTAAAAAGCCAACAAGAGATTGTTGCAAAGTTAATAAGCTTTCATTTGACACCTTGTTTGTTAAAATTGAAGCATGGAAAGTATGAATGAAAATTCTGAGAAATCTGGCTATTCAGTGTTTCTAGAAATTAACGCCAAAAAATTGGGAAGTAGAAACATTAGAAGTATCGCGTTCTAAAACGATGAATGAAAATTCTTTAAATCAAAATTTTCAACAATCTGTGATCAGTTTGCAATGCAAAGAAAAAAGAATTAGTTTCTTTTGTGACCCACAGCCACAGAAAATGCAAATAGTATTTTTTTCAGAAATTGGACAAATTTTGTGAAATTTTCATGGTGGCCAAATTTGCCATGTACAAAGTCTAAAAGAAATTGTAAAATAAAAAATAACGTAACTCAAAAATGCTTTGATAGAAAAAAATTACATTTGGAATACAAGTTTCTTGAACATCATTCTGCACATTCTGTGAAATTTTGAACAAATTCTGTGCAGGACACCGTAGCCGTTAGAACTACCTTAAGTACTTCTTCCACTACAGTCTTCAATTGTGAATTTGCTTGCACTCCTTTGTTTTTGGTCATTGATGTACAACGTCTGCCTCGATGAATAACAAATACATTCTAAGCTATTTTTGTGACAGTTAACTAATGTATAAGGTAGTGCGGTAAAATGTGTGACTATATGTTTTTTCTACATATTCAAAATATATTGAGAAAAAAAAAGAGTGAATTTCCTATCCTATGTAGTGAATCAGAGAATAAAGAAGACCGGTTTGTATTTAGACAGCTACAACTTTATATTGGTTAAAATTACTACTTTACACTATGTCTTGTACATACATTCTTTTTCAATATTCAATATGTTACAAACGTCAGAAAACGTTGCATGCTTCTTTACTCTCTCGGGTATGTTTATAGTTTGGTTATCATTCTTCCAAGATAAACATACCTTGACCTTCTGGCATTTGGCAATAGATTTTAATTCTTCTTTCTAAATTTAACCCAGTAGCCAAAAAAGTTGGCAAGTAGTGCATATAAGTGATATTTGTATGATTTCACTCAAACATGTTAAAATGTATCTATTATTGACTGTACATCCTAACAAAGGTTTGGTATAAACAATATTTTGGTTTAGGTAGGACCAGTGCATAGTTCTTAATAATATACAACTATTTAAACAACTGATTCCATGCTCAAGTTAAAAAAATCATGCAATCCTAAAAACTCAACCGGCGGTTCTAGGCGGTTCAACCGGAATAAACAATAACCAACCGACCAGAATAGCACACGGCAGACAATCGCCAGTTGAGTTTTAAGCCGCCCCTTAACTGCTTTAAAGTTTACCCATAAACCCTTTTGATCATATCTCTGACTAGTGTATGGATTAAGACCAGATAAGTATCTGATTAAAATTTCAAATATGCGCAAGTTTAGAATGTCTAGACATTTTACCACTAAATTACCACTCTGCAAGTCATTTTTATGTCCTCAGTATTATTCTGTATCTTCCATCCTTCTCACAATGTATTTTGTATCAATTATGGAGGCTACTTGGCCATTGCGTAAACCTTATCTGCACTTGATTCTCTTATAATAGCTCTCTAATTAGGCTAGCAAATCTCACCTTAACAAAATATCAATGTTTTTGTTTATGTGTTGGATCAACTCCTAACAACATAGCAATAAACAGCAAACACAAAGATTAATTCATTTCCATTCAAAATTACCACCATTTAAAGGGTCGAATTTCAAAGTTAAATGAAAATTTTAGAAAGAAAATATGTTGAGTTATATGTAGCTGATCGTAGTATCTCAAAAACTATGTTGTAATGGTAATCATTTAGCTTGGACCATTATAACTGCAGAACAGTATAAATTCATCCCTCTTGTAGTTAATAACAAAGGCAAAGAGTTATATTTTACTCCTTGAGTAGGGGGGAAATGGTACTTTTACATTCTTCTAAATTCATAGGACATATTGTGTCTGGAATTTCCTAAAATTTACTCCTTTTCATGTTTTTGGTTACAGCAATGCACATATGACACAATTTTTGGAATAATTAGATGGATAAATTTTAAAGCTGTGACCCAGACTGCTTTACTTGATTTGAAACGAAAGATGCGGTACCTATATACACTGGATTAATATAAGCTTCTCAGATTTTTCAATTTTTTCTTACAGTTATTTTGAGACAAATAGGCCATATATGCCATATTAAGTGGCCTACTTTTCTCAAGGGGAATAACATTGTATGATTTATAAACAGCTGAATTGATTTGATGGCCTCAATTGTCTTCTAACTGTCAAATTTCAAGCTTCTCAGATTGCAGGTGCGATAATATGTTGTAATTTAAGACTTGGGGTAAATGATGAAAATTTAAATGCATCACCAGTCATTAATTGTTTTCATAAACTTAATGACAAGTTAAAATTGTTAGTATAACAATTGATCTTTAATCTTCCTCACCATTTCCTACCCTTCTTTTAATAATTCACAAAATCTCTGATAGTGTGCTTATTTCTGCTTATCTTAGAAACTATTAATGCAAAATGTACTTATATTGCTAAGCTAAATTTGATTGTTGCTTGTCAACTACAAGTTGAATTTTAAAGTGTCTATTTTTCTGCAATCCTTAAAGTTATATTTTATTGCTATTATGAATTAAGAAATGCTTAATACAGTTAGTGACAGTTGACCTGCTTTTGATTCATTTGGCTAATTATTTTACATTTTGCAATATTTCCAGTAATCTATCAACTATGCTGATAACTAGAAATTTATTTTTTACCATTTTCCGTATGAAGTAAAAACACATCTTGCTAGTGCATAAACTTCTTCATCTTGTCAAATATTTCTGAAAGGAACACACATTAATAAACATTTCAGTAAAGCATAGTTAGATTTTACCCTCTGGGCTTATCCATCTGGTCAAGTTTATTTAATAGAATTTATGACTAGACAAAGTACATTCATTCGGCTGTCCAAAGGAGGTTTTGTTTTGTTTATTACTGTCAATATGAAAATCAAGCTAGAGCGGTATCTTCAGGAATTTTATTGACTTAGGAATATAAGTGACTGGATCACAATATATTCCAACATTAATACCCACAAAATCTAAATGCTTAACAAATAAATATCAAAGTCAACAAATTTGCAGGTTGGTAGCTTTTGTGATTTCAAAAGTGACTCAGACACTTGGCTTAAGGATACCAATACATATTAGATAAAGATTCTGTCACACATCAACGTAAAGAGCAGAACTTATGCCTATCGTACTTAATGACACTGTTGTTTAGTTGTATGCATTGTTGTTAGTTATGTGTTCGTTAGACATACGTTCAATAAGTTCTCCATACGATTGTGTCCGTTATGTATACGTTTAATTTGTTATCCATACGGTGGTGTTCGTTTGATACACGTTCAGGTTCTATACAGTGATGTGTGACAGAGTTTAGATATTTGGAATTAAGCACACTTTGTTATGTTTGTTGATCCTGTTGATTTTGTTATTACCATTTGCTTTAATAGTAGTTGACATTTGGTCAACTATGATATAATATGACAGTACTTTAATATTGTTTGTTTCAATTCAACCAGATATAATATACTTCTTGGCACAAGGCAACATGCTATGTTAAATATGTTTGTTTAAGTTCCAAAATTGAAACCAAAATGCAAATGTTTAGAATCATGTAGGGGGATAATGTTTATCTGTGAAACTTGGCTTTAGGCATAACATGACCTATAGATATTAGGTTCTAAGTAAGGTCCAATATTTCAGGAGAATTTGACACCATACAACTCATGTTGAGAAAATATTTGGCCTAATTTACAATCTTTAGCAGACATGTTTTGATGATTTATCGTCATTATTTTTAAGTTGTGTTAGTAATCCTCCACAGTAAAAATTGATTTTCTACAATTTATCATCTCTATTTAAAAGTCACTTGTGCGACTTTCGTTGCCAAATTACGAGACCAATCTATCTAACATTTTCATCCAGTATATTAAGTTATGACTAACAAATACAAATATAGTGTCTGACTTGTCTGCAAAGGTGTTATGAGAACACACTAAGTGTCTGCAACATGTATGACAAAGTGGTAACATTGTAGAATAATAATTAACTGGAATTAAAATGACATCTTGCAACATAATGGAATATTATGTATTCATAAAATTGATATATTATTAAACAGTACGGAGCAAATGTACTCTTTTGAGAATGAATTTCATCACGTTAGCAAACCCACCTACGTGTTGTTGCCTCTAGAAATCATGAAATATACATTTCTAAGGAATCTAATACATTTACAACAAGCATTGAATATGAATTTCACAAATAGAAAACAACAAGGTAGTAGTAAAAGCATTTGGTGACAAACTGCTTCCGGTCATATTAAGATCCCAGGATTAAGATAAATATAAATACAATGAATTTTCGGTCATTGGCTCTCCAAAACACACTTTTGAAATGCATGACATATGAATTATATATCTGTTTTGGAATATTGTAATCAAACACATAGTGTCTTTGACCTCATAAAGCAATGTTGTTTTGCAGATAGTTGATCACACATAGTGTCTTAGACCTCATATAGCAATGTAGTTGACTTGTATGTTGTTTTGCAGATAGTTGTTGATTTCAGTTGAAGTTACATAGTTTGGCATTATTATTGCTATTTAATTGTTGATCACCTTTAAAAGCATTTTAAGGCAAGCTGATAAAAATTAAAAGTATATCATGATGTCATACTTTTGTTTAAATATGGAATTTTATGTCAAATGAAGGTGTTTTTTCTCTCTTTTCCAAAATGAACTAGGGTGCTTTTACACACACATCGGATGTCCAGCAAGTTGAATCCTATTTGAGCATTTTGTATTTATGTAATTTGACTTTATATGATTTTCTATATTTGTTTGGTGTACACTTTTGTAGATCCAGTTTTATTATGGTTTATTTAAAGAGCAACCTGTTCTTTTAAAGTCTTGAATGAAAATTTTATCTGGTGGTTGTTGCATTTCACATTTTTTGTGCTTACAGAAATCAAAAGTCTAACAGACTTTCGCTCCATCAATACAGTGTTCAAACCCAACATTGAAAAGATCTTTATGCTTTGCTGTATGACCATGTAATCAAAAATTTACTCTGAATGTGGCATTGAATTCAAATAAATAAGATCAGTCAATATATTTAACTGCAACTTTCCATATGTTTGGAAATGCAATCTTTGATATTGATTAGATATGAACATCTGTTCTCAAAAGTGTGTTTAAAGTATTTTCACACCTCATTCATGATGTTCAAGATTTCACTAGCTCTCTTTCTGTTCAGTCATCGGATGTGTTAGATGTGACACATGTATATTTTATATTGTCACATTTAATTTCCACATTTCAGAAGCAAACAGGTGTGTGTTTCAAAGAATATGTGCTATGCTATGAAAGGCAAAAACCGAGACACTTAACAGGAACAATTGACTGTCTGAGTCTATCTATGTTGAATTATCTACTTTGACATTTTAAATTATAAGATTTATTTTAAGCCTTGTGACACTACCAATGCAAAATAGTTGATCAATTGATTTTTAATAAAATATTATCTTGCCATTTAGCCGTTTTAATAGCATTTGTAATTGATTTTACGTCTATACATGGGATTAAGTTTTTAAGATAGCTCTAACAGCTTTAACGTCAATAGTTTGGGTGAATTTGAACCAAAGTCATTCTCAATTAACGAAACCTCTTTGTGGTCAAAAGTTGAAATTTTATGAAATTTATGAAAAAGGTACTGCACATACAGTCATCGGAAAATTACCCCTAACTATGATCCGACCCTAACTCACTAAACCATGACTCGAGGCTAACTCCAACTTCAAAATATCTTGAAAGTTTTAAAACATAATGAGTGGGTGTATACAAAATGAAATTTTCTCATATCCAGCTTTTTATTCTCAAACATAATAATCCTAGTTTCATCTTTCGCTCCATGGCAACCTTTGACTGACCATAACTTGACTTATGGATGTCAAATGAAGTTTATTGAAGTGTTAATATAATTCTTTGAATATGATCTTTGCAAATATTGTAAAAAGTACTCCCCCCCCCCAAAAAAAAAAAAAGGATCACATATAGGCAAAACTCTTACTTGCTAAAATGTTTTAGCAAAACGTAATACATGTACAATAATAATTCACATTCAAATTTATATACCTCATATATAGATTCCTGTCCCCTGATTGGTTAAAAGTGAGGGCCTGGATTTGACTAGGCCCTATAAATTTACTATGCCCGGGGCATATTTTTCACTAGGCCCGCTCAGTGTATTTT
>JXSR01S030302.1:44438-61666 GCA_000969725.1 Ophiothrix spiculata | reverse complement strand
ATGCCATATCAAATACTTAATATAATTAAACTGTTAAATAGCGTGCATTGCGTTTGATATGCCCGAATATTTTAGGAACGGGGGCACTTAAAACATAAAAAGTATGGCTGGCGACATGGGGAAAGGTAACGATTTTGCATTTTCAGATTAATCGTTATCTACTTTCCTGGCATACTAAAATGTTTAGCTACACACATGTTACTAATGTTACTCTAATGTATCAACTAGACCACTCAAATTATTTGTAATAGGCTTAACAACGTTAAACAAGTAACACGAACATGAGCGACACCAAAACGGCAAAGTTGCACAGTTTATCGGAAAATGAGCCATCAGAAGGACTACTACAAATCTCCCTGCGCCTCCTAGTACTTTCCCCCTCAAACCTTGCTATTATGCCTTTACTGTAAAAAAACCCAAAAAAACCCCCCAACAACAATGCTTCCTTTCCTTAACCACTGTATAAAATAAAACACCGCCCGCAGCGGCGTCAAGTTCCAGCCAGTCTATGTTAAAGACCTCTCCCATCGTAGAAGAGGGGACTATCTATTAACTAAACAGTATGGTATAACGAAAAGCATTTTACACTACGGTATCAGACAAATATGAGACAATTATTGGATAGAAAGCAACACAAACTAGTGTTATTGATCATCAACATCATCATTTTATGAAAGGTTTGCAAGCATTCTTACCTCATATTTTTTCATTGATCTTTAAACGAAAAAGAAACATTTAAAAGCTGACAATTTGAAGAATTCAAATATGTGTTTAACTTAATTGTGAAATGTACAAATTTCGTGGGAGTAGGTCTTATTTTTATGCTTAAATCAGAGCACAATTATTGTGCAAGCAAATTGCATAACAAGACTGACAATCATTCATATTATGCGATGCATAACATAAATGATCATTAATGGCCTTGAAGGCGGAGTGGAGGTTTACCTCCGTTGACATTGTCACACCCCATGAGATATATTATTACATTAAGCGTTTCCATGTGCAAAAGCACTTTAATTTAGAATTGTGTCTAAAAGGATCATCCTATGGGACTACCGTGACATATGGAAATGATCTTCCCGTTGCAAGTTGATATTGATGATTTGTTAAATGAACTATTTTGTCGCAGAGAGTGTTTTTTGCCTTCCTAGTTACAAAAATTCTCTATGACATAAGATTTTACAGATTTGTCTGATGTTTTAAAGCATGTATATTGGAAGCCATATATATTATAGATATTATATATTACAAATCTGCCATTCTAAAGAATATATCAGTTTAATTGATATTCTCTTTGTTTATAGCATTTACACTTAGTCTTATTATTATGGATTACATTACCCAGAGTTTCTCTCTTGAATTCAGCCATAGTCTGCATGCTTTATGTATTATCCTACTTCAAGGATATTCCAATAGTAAAATATGGTTAACCTTGAGAAGTTCTGCCATATCAGCAGTTGTGAATAAAAAAAGAAGGAACCAGGACTCATATTCATGAAACACTGCTAGCAGATTCGTATATAGATGGCAAATAACCCATTGTCAGCGTCTGTTTATCAAAATTTGACAGGCATACAATAGCTAAGTTGCCAACTAGGGTAAGCAGTGTTTCACGAATTTGTGCAATGGTGATTCGGTGTCATTCTGCATTCAGGTATATAGTATACTAAGCTTAAATTACACACTGTGTAGTGAACATTTATTCATTTTTAACCAAAAATTCAATTTTTACTTCACAGAAAGTTGAAAAAGCAGTATAAATAACTGGAATGTGTTGCATACTAAAGTTTTGAACCCATTCTCAAAATGTTATATCATTTTGGTTAAAATTTTGTTAATTTTGAGCTCATTTATCAGTATTTTTGGTAAATTCAGAAATGTGCAAAAAATTATTGATTATGTCGGTTGATCTGTGAAGATTTTGGCAAAAAGTTATAAATAAAATTTTCTTGACGTTATATGCTTCATTTGCATATCTAATTTTGGCAGTACACGCCAGCATATCTCTTCTATACCCAAAAAATAGTTTTTATGAATAGCGCCATCTATTTTGATACTTAGAAATAAAATGTCCCTATTTCTATTGGGTTCAAACAACAGTGTACACTTTATATACTTTTTCTTATTTCCACCTTCATGTATGAGTAATATTAAATCTTGATCTATAACTGTATGGCTTTATTGCTTTGGTATTAGTCAAAACAAAAACCGTATCTACATGGGCGTCATCTCATTTTGAAGTATGGGGGGGGGTCTAGGGGCAAATAAATCGTTTGTATTCAAAAACGTGGGGGACACTTAATATTGTGTCCCCCACCCTTCAAAACGTGTGTGTGTGTGGGGGGGGGGGGAACGTGTCCCCTTGTCCCCCCTGAAAGGACGCCCATGCGTATCTACATAACAACAATCCCAAAGTCAAAAGAGTTCAAGACTTTTATAGTTCTTTCAAAATGATGATTCAGCTTGTTTTTTCGAAACATTTTTACATGTTTCATAGTAACAGCACATGTTGCAAACTGTTTAATGTATTAGGAAATTACGAAGGAATCATTGTAAAATCGAAGATTAAACTATACCTTTCCGCTTTGTTTTAACAAAAGGAACTACAGTTTTACCAACTTTGAAAATTGACCCCCAATTTTGGTAGATTTTTTGTTTATATCGGGGACTCTTATTTATGTTATACAAGGTTATACCGTTTTCAAAATGAAGGGGTACAAAATGACAAAATAATAAATTTTAACAAATTTGTCTTTTCCTACTTTTTTGAAATATTGTTTGGAGGTGTGTCTAATGAAAACATATGTTAAAATTCTATAAGATCCATAACTCAATAAACTTATCCATAACTCAATAAACTTATAGAGGCAATGGTCTAGACATTCTGAACTTGGACATAGTAGACATTTTATTGCGAATCTTACCTAGTCTAATCCATATAATAACTTATCATATGTGTACCGCCGCGGCAAAAGGGTCCAGTTGTCCACTCCTACATGTTGCTCATTGTAGCATATCTGATGTATACAAATACCATACATTAGATATGCTGCAAGGAGCAACATGTACGAGCCGACAACTGGACCCTTTTGCCGCGGCGGTACACATATGACAAAAGGTTTTAGAGCATTTTAAGCGGCTGTATGAAGCATTAATTGAGAGCGCATTGCAAAAAGTTTGCTTGTATTATCATATTTGCAAAGGTTTTAGGGCAATTGTACTTTAACACCCTAAAATTGACGACAAAGAATTTAGTTTTTTGATTTGTTTTTGAGTCTTTGGGTGATACGTTGGTTAAATATGGGAATAAGATTAGGATTGGTTAGAGCGGACCCACTGTAATGTTTACATCTTGAATGCTTCGAGAAGGCATCGCATAATCATCACCCTGATATCGCCCGACGTGATGTGTTGAAAGCATCGGCGATGCACTTAAGACATGTTTTTTTTTTATAAAATCATATCCTGAGTACATTGCAAAAACGTTCAATGCTGGCAATGAAATTTTCAAAATACAAGTCCATCGCCAATGTCGCGCCAAAGTCTCATCAACGGTTTTGTAACCCTTTTGCGACGTTCTCCAGAGGCATTCCAGATGCAAAACTACAGAGGGTTTGCACGACGCGATACGCACCATACACGCAACCGTTCTCGCCGCCATCTTGGTGGGGTCGGAGTAATTTGTAATGTAAACACGACATCAAAATCGACTGGAACTTGTGATTGACTTCAAATCAAGACTTGAAAATTAAACTAAATAAATGTACTGTATGTTATTGTCACCATCAGTTGTGATCAGGTATCGTGATACTGCTAAAAGATTATAATATGACGGGACTATTTGTTTGCCAGCCAATGAAAATTGTGTTGTGAGTACAATGACGTCACGTGCAAACCCTCTATTCAAGGCCTTGTCTTGGAAGCATTGCAATTGATTCTTATTTTCCACGCATCGATGATACTTTCAAGATGCACTTGCGATGCAAGATCCAATTAACTTAATTTCACAATTTATGCCCCTGTTGTATTATATAAAGGTGACAAGATAAAGGTTATTTCTATCAATTCATTAAACGTATTTCTGAAGGCTACTATTTATAGATTAATAACTGCGTGTTATTTGTCGCGAGTGAAATTGTACAACAATAATGCACCGCGTGCTGAAGTTGGAGTTGTCCGGACTCACGAGGCGTAGCCGAGTGAGTTGGGCAAATTCGACTTAAGCACAAGGTGCATTATTTTTGTACAATTTCACGAGCGCCAAGTAAAGAGCAGTTATTAATCTAATTCATACACGACATAATTAGAATATAATTGTAAGGAAATTAAACGGCATAATTATTTTCAAAATGTGTCTTATGTTGCTATGAAACATAAAAAATACATCCATCCATAAAAAATACAACCATCCATCGCCCCATGTTAATTATTGTATAATGTAGTTTTACCTTTCATTTAAAACTTGCCATACAAGCGCGAGCATGTTATGCGTATGCGTACATGGGATTGAACAACGCACTACGCGATACGCACCGTGCAACTAGACGAGATTAATGAATGCGTAAAAGTTACCAACTGTCCAATAAGATTAACAATTTCAACGCGTACTTAACGCAGAGTGTATAAATATGGAATATAGTATGGTTAGGATATTGTGTATTAAATTAGTGATTGTTCAAATTGATTAAAACAATTACATTTTAAACTGTAAAAATTGTTTTCAAAGATGTTTAATTGATTAAATGAAAAGATTCGTATTTGCAGGATATTATCAGTGTTTTAATCTAATTGGATAATAGTAGATCAAGGTCAGATAATGATTTAATTTTATTATCGAATAAACAATTTGTACAACTCAGATAAACAGCGTGATAAAGTAACCGATACACTAAAGCTATAAGCACTAAAATTGCACAAGGTAAATTATGTTTATATATTAAGATTAAGAATTGTTGTAAAATATCTGCCTTTTTCACTATTTTCATGCGAAAATGTCTCATGTATGGTATCATAAATAGTCTAAGATGAGACAGATCAAAGAAAAGAATACATAAAAATTTACCAGTACCCGGTATATGGAACTTTGAAATTATACATATACATAATTACTTAAAGTTTCTAAAGGCAATTGACGTAAATGACATTACAGCTGACGAGAAATGAGCAGGTATATTTGAAAAGATTTTCTGATCTGCTTTTCATTCTCAGTATCTAAATTATTAAACTCACCTAATCTAAACTTCATTCTGCTTCTCTTCTCTAAAGTTGTAAGAAAAGATCTAGAATAATCTCACCTTTGTAAACTTAAAGCTCTGATTTCCCCCTCTCTCATTTTGGTTTTGCACTAAGTGTTTGTTCTTGTTTTGTTATTTGCTTTCTACCATCAAGACAGAATAGCATTATTGCATCATGAAAGTCAAAAAATCATGCAAATATACGCTCATATAAAATACTGCCATGAATAAAATGAATTTCAATTTTGTGAGCAGCGACTGAAAACTGAATCTCAATAAGGTGTCTGTCTGTTTTGTTTGTATTAATTGTATATCCACAATTATGAGCAAAATGACTCCTTATAGATTGCTATAAACTATCTGCTTTCTTTTTTATGTCCATATCTCAAATTATTTTTTCTCAACTGATATCTCGACTCAATTTGGAGAGCTTCTTTTAAAAAATGTTTTAAAGATCATATATTTGTTCGGTGTTAAGAACGAAATTTCTACTTCAAATCTACTTATTTGATTTGGGAAAAAATAGTGATAGAATAGTGATTTTTATGATATGGATTGGTTTCATATTGAAAATGAAATGTTTGAAAAGGATATTGCTGGAGGGAAGAATGTTTATTATATGGATCAATTATAAAGCATCTGTAGTTGTATATTAATGTGTTTTGACTCGAAGCAATTTTTTATTTGGGATAACCAGTGGTTAGGAAAAATGTAACACAGATTGTAAAACACTTATTGTACACCAGATGCAAGAAACTATTGCAAAACACAATTGTCTTCAGTTAACTGGATTAAAACAGTCGAATTTAAGAGCGATCATCTATTGAGAAAATAAATAATCATAATGCTTTTTAACATGTTGAATGGGTACTTAAGCACAGGGCTTAAGCATCTTGGAGCTATCAAATTACCGCTTCAGAACTCAAAATTAAAAATGATCTATTTGACTGCAATTTCGAAGCCGTTGATACTAAACATTACGATTTTAATTGAACAGTTTTGGTAGGATTTAACTTAAAAGACCTAGTCAATAATTTTTACAAAAAAATTCTTTGAACTTTCTTAATCAGATTAGTTATTCCAAGCTCGGAAAATTCATCTTTAGATTCACATATGTTGCATTAATATGTAGAAAATAATTTTAAAATTATTTTCAACAAGCAAAAAATGGACGATAAGTGAAACAGCCACTATTAATTCTAGCCTAGATTCCACTTAGAATTAAAAAAAAAACGTATGGAAATGCTCTAAATAAAGCTAAAAGTGTAGTAATATTCAAAAAAGTACAAAAATTTACACAGAAATGGCTCAAATTGAGAGATAACTAATTTACTATATATCATACTTTGATGGTGGTGTGACTATCTTGTGTTTTCTGAATCCTAAATTTGTACCTGAGACCTGGATTTACCAGATAGAAAATTAAACAAAGCTCTTAGGGATAATTTGATACATGTTAAGAGAGAAACAATTTCATCAACAATAATTTGTTTACCCATCACATGTGTAGAAACAAAACTGTTTTTAAATTTTGAACGTAGAAACACTGTTTTCACATCTTTTTTTTCGCCGGCGAAAAAAATTAAAGCAGGTAAAGAATTGCAGTTTTCTCTAATATTCCTCAAAATCATGGAAAACTACTTGTAGGTTATATTATTATATACATGTTCTGCCGATTCATGTAAAAAAAATATGTAGGTAAAAAATTAGCGGGAAGAATCTAGGCCAGTCCCTTAAATAGTTATCACGTTCTCAGTAAAGATCAATTTCTACAAAATGATATTAACTGAGAATAACGTATTTGATCTTGATATATAAAACTGTTACATCACTCAAGAACACAGGTGTTTATATTCTTGTAGATTTACTGATATAGCATTTTCATTTACATACAAATGTAAATGAAATGACTTGATAAGTCTCAAGTCATTTCATTTACATTTGTTTGAATGGTACCATTATGACATGAAATTTGGGAATTTGTGTAAATAGGTCCATTAAAATATATGTGTCAAAAATTAAATTATCTTGCTCGTTCACTTCTGAGGAACAACAATCAATAACACTACACCTTGAGTATGTAAAAAAGTCAACGTGTGCTTCAGAACAGCTGGTTCTGCTTCATATCTGATCGAATATCTGATCGATTTAAATGAAAATGTATTTGAACTGCTAACAAATTCCAGATCAAACTATAATGAATATCACTGCATTTCAACTACTCAATGTATATTCCGGTATAAGTCACTTGTGCAGTGCTCCTAAAAAGGATTCTCGGCAATAATCCACTTCATAATTCTTTCCTCAATCGTCATTAACAAATCAATTTGTATTAATTAGTCATTACTTCTGTTGCAATTATCAAAGTAACAAATGTAATGCAATTTAAATAAGGGACGGCTTCAAAACTCAACCGACGGTTGTCTGCCGGTTCTGGCCGGTTCTGGCCGGTTGGCTATTGTTCTTACCGGTTGAACCGCCAAGAATCGGCAGGCAACCGCCGGTTGAGTTTTGAAGCCATCCCTAATTAAATTTCATATTAAAAATTTGATTTCCTGCTTCTCAGTAGTATTAAATTATTGCATGTCTCTTATATATTACTGATCATGCGGAGAGAGCCTCGATTTGACAGTTAATTAGACAAGTATGTTACGTTACACAACGATGTATGCACTTCATGCAATGGTTTTTGAAAGAGGGAATCAAACTGTTAATTGTAATATAATGTAAACGTCGAGGCTCTCTCCAAAATGGAGAAACCGTAAAAAATTCCAAAAATATGTCAACAAATGTAAAAAATCCCACCACGACCACCAAAACGACAATTATTGGTCTATTTTTGGTCTAATTTTTCAAAAAATAAAAATCACAAATTCGAGAAAACCCTTCCTAGACATTTGTTTCTTAATTCAAAAAAAGCAAACAAGTTCAAAAATTTCACGAATGCAAATGTAAGTTAGGCTGTTCAGAAATGTTTTGGGCAAAAAAAAAGTTTTGGCGGTTTTTGCCAAAATCGAAATTTTTGGTCAAAAACAGATAAATAAATAAATAAATACTGGGGATTTATAGTGCGCTATGCCTCCCAGATTTGTAATTCCACTCGGCCTCTGCACACTTGCAGATGTCAACAATATGTTCAGGGTACTTCTAAAAATGTAAACTTTATATAATTTATGCAATTAGTTTGCGAGTTAGTGTACAAAAACCGTTTATTATAGTTGAATGTTTAAACTGGTCTTAAAAATTTGAATTTTAGTTTCATTCACTTTACTTTAATCTTTTTGCCATTTTCGAGTTCTCTAATTAACCGAATAAATGTAAAAATCTGGACTGTGCAACATTTTAATTATTGATAATTTACAGAGAACACGATGTTTGTTTTCAAAACAGACCCTTAATTTAATATTGCACAGGTTCAAATCTGAGGATTACGCCAATGATTAGAACATGTCGAATCGGTCTCTTCGACAAGTTATCACGTGTTCTCTCCGTGATGGTTCGTATATATTCGGGCCTTGTCGGAGACTCCATGTTCAGAAGCTGTTATCATTTGCCTTGGGTGATGCCTATACAGCACGCAGACTTTAACTTGATTTTAACACTATGCTAGCCTCCGGCTTCGAAACGTCTATGTTGTAAAAGCCATTATCACAATCATGCAATTTCATGCAACACGTAGAGTATATAAAGATCATAAAGGATAAGGAACCTTTCACATTTCCTATCATTTTCTTGAAATGAAACTTTGTTGGTATTTTGTAATAAGCACAAGGATTGTGAATTTGTAAAAAAAATATTTCGGCAAATTACGACCTTGACATGATTGTATTTTCACCTGTACGGCAAAGTTAAGTTTTTGGCATTTACGGCTCATAGAGGCTGGACAGCCACATATGTATGTTCAATTAGGTATTCAAACACGTCACAGAGTTGTTCATTGCCAATCAACAACGATGCATCCATGCGTCCGCGTATTTTTATAGCGCGAGGGTGGCTTTAGCCACCCGAGCGTGATACAAATACGCCGACGCAACGGATGCATCGTTGTTGATTGGCAATGAACAACTCTGTAACGTGTTTGAATACCTTTCAACAACGAAAATGTTCCTGAAAACGTATGAATTAAGTTTTCAATTCAACAAATAATCATCTTCATACATTTTTTTAGCAGAATCTAAAGCAAAATGCAATGTTTGTTGCTTTGTAATTTTCACTGTTCCCAAACGCCAGTCATTGCACGTACTCAAGTTCCCGACGCGCGATGAACGGTGCGCCGACTTACATGTACTGCGTAAACGCACCTCCGTGTACGCTGTGTCGTGCGTGACGCGCTTATTTGAATATCAACTGTGGATTCATCACGAATCAACAACGGCGCGCTCCCGTATAAAAATATTCGTTGAGTTGTTGAAACCCCAAATGGCACTCTTATCAAGATCCTCTAAATTCCATAATCATTTCAAAAAATTGGATTAAAAACATTAAAAAAATATTAAAAACCTCAAAACATAAATGTTGCACCATCACATAAAGAAAACAAGTTTAGAACGTTATGGTGTACTAACACCCTTCAAAAGCCTTTTTTGATTGTAAACACGCAAAATCCTTCTTTTTGAAATAAGGCTATCAATATGTTCAAACCCCACGCAAATGTTAAATTAATGATTTAAAAATTAACAAAATGTGTACAAGTTAAAGAATATATCATTTCATACCTAGATTTCATTCACATAACAGTTGCATTTACGACCATTTTTGATCAAAGTTTACCTTAGTATACGTTAACCTCAAAGATAACCATGACAGTCTCGAAGGACCTTATGACACATTAATTACAGAACCAATTTAGTCAATTTTATCTACTTTTGCTTGTTTTATCAGATACAATTGATTTCTATCGATATCTTAAATTGTTATTGAGAGCACCTGCCATTTAAATTATTGATTTCACAAATTGATTAAGAAATTGTAGCTCTAACATGGTTATTTTTAAAGATGTTGGGTTGATTAGATGAGAATAGTTTTATTTGCAGTAAACTATCAGCAATTAAATCTATATTGGTTATTCAAGGTAAGATCAGAGTTTCAATCAATCAATTAGTGCAATTCATTCAGTTGAAATAATATGATAAATTATATGGATACAAATTGGAGGCTATTATCAAATAGATAAGGACGGTTTTTACTTACGTAAAGATTTTACTTATAGATTAAGATTTCAAATGCCACTCAATATCGCACTATACTGTAACAGTCTAAGCCAATCATCTTCAGTGGACTTTAGCAGTCTGATTTCAGCGCCCGTAAATGTCGCATGGTTTCTATTCTTTTATGCATGAAAAACTACCAGTATCGCTATCTGGGCGGTGGGTATGAATATTCATAAGCCTGAGTACAAATTTTTAAAATCGAATTAAATATCCGAAAAAAGTCTGAATTTCAGAAAATTTTACGCAAGCAGATAAAAGAAAGTCTTAAAAAAAATTTACAATTTAAAAAGTGTGAATTTTTAAACTGTATGTCCAATACCGAGACATTTATCGGAGTGTTTATTTTGAACAAGAGCGATGAAATTGGGTCTCAAAATTTAAGCTAAAATTAATACTTACCAGTATTATATATTTTAACTGTACCGCTGAAAACAAAGATTGAACGATAAATATTGATAAAACAAATTTGATGGAACGGTATGTTACTGTGTGTCAACTCTCACTCAAAATGTCGTGAAATTTGACTCTGTGATGATCAGTGCGCGTGCCTAAACAATAGCTTGAATACGTAGGATATAGTTAATTAATGTCAATAGCTCACAAGCCAGTTCCGCTGCGAAGTGGTGATAACGTCAGTCTGTTAAAAGGTCGTGGGATCGAGTCCCGTCATAGTCGTTTTGTAAATTTCAATTTGTGTTGCCGTGGCGTGTTGATTTTTCTTCAATTATTCACTGTCAGGAATAAAATTCTCGAATTTTTGACATAATTTATAAAAGAGAACCCAAAAGGTTACTTTTCAGTTAAAAAAAACACATGTCAGGTTCATTAATTTTCACATGAAATGCAATTTTTTTCAATACAGCGATGGCCGAGCCATTCAAATCGCAAGGTCTGAGCTGCATGCACGCTGCTGTGGTGACAAACGGTGCTGGTTATCGAAATCTTGGTGCCTGGTTATCGCAATACAAATCGCAGGCAAGTATGAAGAGCCGATATTAGGTACCTTTCATACACAACATCAGCTTATTTATTTCTCCTTGTTTTATCTTCAATTTTAGAGTCTTATAGGCAAAATGTATTTTCAAAATTTCATCAATCTGAGTTTTCATATTTTTGCTAGCGGAATCGACCAAACTGGCGTCTTTTTATCTTCTAAAACAAGATTGATGTAGGGGTTGAAATTCGTATGTTTAAAAAGGCTCAAAATTGTTGATTTATATAGAAAAGACCATATAATGCATCATATTTTACTAATAGCAAAAAACTCACTCACAATATAAAGGAAAAACTCCAAATTTTCATACCCACGTTCCCAATTTGTATGTGCGTTCTCCTTGTTCAAATAATAAGGGTTCAAAGTCAGCTTTATTGGCAGGTCACGTTAATAAAAAAATCTCGCAACCAAGATTGTGTAATATCGATCACAAGATCTGGAAAACACATTGCTCATTATAAGCTCATTTGCATAGGACCACAGGACACACTGTTAGAAACAATCAGTTTTGTATTCATACCATACAGGCAGGGTGAGTCAAATTAACGTGCAATCAAAAGAGGAATTGTTACACTAAAATTTATTATACTTGATTAATTTCAAATTTAATCAGCTTTCATGAGAATGTTAGTTTGTTGAAATTGACCAATGCATTCAAAAGTTACAACCGTTTAAAGTAAAAGTGCACAATTTCGAGGTCGAACAAATTTGCTTCAACATGAACTCTTTACTGTACAGCAGTGTGTATTATCTTATTGATTGTGCAATGATGAACCTGACGCTACATTTAAAATGTTTACGGGTACGCATTGTGCTGAGGTACTGAAGAATAGTCGATGATTCAGATCAAAGTACTGTGGTCATTTCAGATACCAGTGCACAATCTTGACAACCAATACCAGGAGATAATGTAAATCATGGCGCAACAATAGCAACCAGCACTGGCATTTTGTAATTAGGTATCATCAGACTTATAGTCCGGTTGAAGGTCACAATCTGTCTTGTCTGTAGTTTACGGATGCCAACCAGGTCCCATCACCTCAAGCTATTTAAGATATTGTTCATAAGCTAAAGACCACCCAACTCTTCGTAACAGAAACAACGAAGGCTCTGAAAGATCCTCATCCGGATGATACAACAAAACAACACCACCGAATTAGAAGATCTGAACATAACACCAAGAGTCAACCCACTCCCAGATATTTCACAGTACACATTCAACAGCCTATAATAGTTTCCTTGTATTTTATTTCCATAGACGTTTCTAGTACGCACGTAAATTAAAAAGCGTTGTTTGTTCGCCGTTCAAATTGGGTACCTCCACTCAAATGATTATAACTTTAGAATGCTATGTCAGATTTCAACACAATAAATGTTGTATCAAAACTAATGGAAATATGACATCTCATACAGGAACAATTTTGCAAAAAACTAAAAGGAACTATAAAATCACTGATTAGATTACACTTTTTTTTACTCACCTTGTACATTAATTATTTGAACACTGGAACTAAGCCATCTCGAAGACACCGGTGGTGTTAAAAACAACCATTAGTCCTGAGTGACATTTGAGAACATTGACATGTTTTCACAAGTGTGGTGTACTAGCAATGGATTCCATTAAGAAAATGTTAAGCCATTTTGATTTTCATGTCTTAATAAGATGACACATTGGTGTTAAAATTATATAATATGTTGTAAACATTCATTCGATTAACTTGTTTCCATATTGCTTTTTCACGTATGATTCCATTTTCAGGTTTATTTCTTGACACACCATTTTCATATTTTAGCAAGTCTCTAAAAAGGTATGTCATTGACAAGACAGTAAGTACCGGCAATATACAACAAGTACTTGGATCTGCCTGTCATTCTCATGCAGTATCTTCACCCTAACACTCACTATTATTTGAGCAAGTTGAAGCTTTGCTTTAGTAATATTGCTGCCTTTGTGTCAGGTATCTGCTGTATTGATCTTTTGCTTTTTCACATGCTTGGTATCGAAAGAGTGTTGTATTCAATAAATAAATGGTGAAGCGATGAACGAAACCTATGTTTGTTAAAAATTGCAAATATAGGCTCATGTACATTTTACAACCAAGAATTGAATTAATTTTATTTCTTGAGCAGCAACTGAAACGTGAGATTTTATCAAGTTTTATATTTGGTGTTAGTATAAGTAGTATTTTTATAAAGAGCTATTGTGAGCAAAATAACATATCCGAATCAGAGTAAATCTCTATTTCCCACTGTTATCTCGATTCAATTTGGAGGGGTTGTTTTTCTATTAAAATTGTACGAGATCCTGAATTGGTGCATCTAAAGAACTGAATTTCTACTTAATGTGATTGAATTTTGATTTATATGATATGAAATTGTCTACTGTTTTTTTGAAAATAAATTTTGAGAAGAAGACATTGCCAGAGGGGGCAATTTTTATTATACGTATTTGTGGTTTTTATTTTAATGTGTTTTGACTCCAAGCTATTTTACTATTTAGGATAATATAAAACTTGTAGTTTAGAAAAATATAACACATATTGAGGATCACTGATTGAATACCTGATGCAATAATCTATTGCAAAACATATTTCTCCCTTCAGATAACTAGGTTAAAAAAAGCAAAAGTTATGATTGATCATCTATTGAAGGAATAAGAGTGCAGAAAGATTTTGTAATGTGTTGAACGTATCTTGAAGTTATATATTAAATTATTGCTTCATAATCTGTTTCACAGAAGTTAAAATACTGTTTTATTAAATCTTTAACTTCTTGATATGGATATCAAAAATTACGGTATATCTTTAATGGATGATGTAAGATGTAACATATACAATTTTTAAAAATACAAAACAAATCAAATCACCAATCTTCATCAGATAAGTTATTTCAAACATTTGTTTGATCGATTATCAAATCAACAGCAGAAGCTTAGATCTTACTAAGCTGTCTAGGCTACAATCATTTTATTTGACTCTTTGTAAATAACCTAAAACTGTCTGAAGGTCTAACAAAATGCTTCAAACTCTTGTGTGTGTTATATACGTTTCACTCCTGTTTGTTTTATTATTCTTATTTTGTGAAGCTTTTGTGAGTTTGAATCACATTTAACAAATTTATAAGGTAAATGTCTAGAAAATGTAACAAATTGCCCCAATACATAGACAATTATACCACCTTTCAAATTCATTTCCCTGCCTTGCAAGTGTCAATAAACTGTTATATTTATCACAAAAAGGGTTCGATGAGATATTCTATCACTTGCTCACTTTGAATATAAGACGAAAAACATAGAAATGTTTTAGTGCAATAAATGTGAGAAATGTTTTTTCTTACCTTGTTTCTACCACTTGTTATAATACAAATTGGAATTTTTTTCTCCACCTTTTAAAGATTATATCTAGGAAAACCATGAATAATGTCAATTATCTCAATAGATACAATATTTGTTTGGACTCGTCTACAAAAAAAACAAAAGCACACAAGGAATGTCGTAATCATGTACAACAAATTCCAACCCTAAATGGCGTAAAATATTCAAAATCATACCCCTTAATGTCGTAATGGCGTAATGGACATTTGACTCCTTAATGGCATAACACACTATAATAGACCCTCAACGGCTTAACACACTGTTTTCTGCCATAAAAAACATGGAAATAATACATTGGAAGTCCTTTCTGTTGTATTTCTTTGAATTTTTGAATAGCTTGCTAAAAAGTGACCATAAAGTCGAAGCGAAGATATCGTAAAAAGACGACCCCTAATGTCGAAAGTTACCCCGAAAAGGCACCCCTTTTTCTAAAGACGTCGACGACGACAATGGGCCAAAATCTGATTCTTTTTTGAAGTTTTTTCTGACGAGCATGCGTACCACTTTTTTCTTCGAGCGGCCCTGGGAGTATAACACAACTTTGAACTTGAAATACTCAGCACATAAGTATACATTAAACATAATGAATATAATGCTAAAATTAAAAGTTGATTAACGATGACAGCCCAGATGTGATGACATGTAGAATTACTCCCATGTGTGAAGGGGAAATCCACCGTGCTGTCCCATTCACACATTTAAGTACATTATAGGCAACACGGTATATTTGACCGTCCATTTCAAACGAGCCATAAATGCAACAAACTTCATTTTGCGCTACAAATGAAAATACGTAGTCATGGTCGTAATTCACCCAAATTGATTGGGACAGATTCACAACCCTTTTTACTTATTTCAAAACATCCACAAAGTTTCTTTTTAAGAAAATGATCAGAAATATGACATTTATCTGTATATTTTGAGGACTATCAACGGAAAATATAGGGCTTACTGATCTTTGAACGCATTTACCTCAGGTTTATATTTTACTCCCTGACAAGCTTTGACAGACCTTAACTTGACTTCTGTAAATCAAATGAGGTGTCATTTTAATTCTTATGGCATGCCTTTTCCAGAATTAAAAAAGTGAAAATGACATGAGGCTGCATTTACTTATTTACGCTGCATACCCCTTATATTTAAGTTCAACAACATTTCTCTTTTTAATGAAAGTAATTCCAATATGAAATATTTCTTAAAATTTTATAATCATACCTATTTATGGTGTCTCAACTCTCCTCCGCTGGCTCAATTCTCCCATACCTATTTTTCTACACCTTCCTGTGAATAGGCGGTAAAAATTAATACAACTGTCACATCACATTTAGTAGTACAATTACCCCCCTCCCAAAAAGTTGTTCATTAGACATTAAGTTAAGAGATCCTACATTTCATCTCTGCAGAATGGTGCAAAATGTAAACAAAACTCTCCTGCATTTTTCCTACCCATGTGTGTTAGATCCACTGTTGCGTTTTATGCTAAGATTAATGAATCCTTTTAGAAAAACATTACAGGATTTCATGGAGATCTACTTTTGCAACTTAGGTACGCACCTTAGAAGAAGATATTAGCTAGAACAATGCCTTTGGTTTTAATAACAATGTACCAAGATGAATTTTTCAAAGTGGATAAGAATGATTTTATCCGTTAAGCCAGTGCGTAAAGGTATGTAAAATGTAAATTGTATGTGCATATGTAAAATAATAAATTTTCTCATGTGTGTTCAGCTTCCTTCGCCCCTCTTGCACACATGCTTATGGAAATAGACAAAATATATTTTGATTGATTTGACATGTTTATATATAGGTGCATGACAAGTAGTGTATTAATTCCCTTTATACAATGCTCTTTACTGATAAGTAGCCAGGGAACACAACATTCCATTGTGCTAATTCAGGAGACAAAACTGGTTATCAAACTGTTTTCTGGGGGGCTTTAAACCCGGGCATTATTAAAATCTTTACTTTATTCTGCAGACTATTTATTTAAGATTATAAAACCTATTTTTGTGAACATTAATCAATAAGAGAACAAGAAGGAAATGATATGGTGAAGGGTTAATAACAAGACAAGGAAACAAATGAGAAAGGGTTTAATAACCAATGATAAGAAGCAAAGAAAAGAGAAGGAGAAATGACATAGGAAAAGAAATGTGTGATAAAAGGTTTAATAATGATAAAGGGTTAATAACAAGCAAAGAAATGAGAAAGAGAAGTGACATAGAAAAAAAAAGAGTGTACTAAAAGGGTTAATAAAACGTGGAATTTGACAATATTTTTGACAACAACAACACGTTGAGTTGGTGTTAATTATAAACTATAATCACTGTATTATAGAAAGCTGATCCCAGCTTTAAACACCTTGTTTGTATTCTTCTTTGCAAGTAACATGCAAATAACACGATAGGATTTACGTG
>JXSR01S030302.1:28020-40347 GCA_000969725.1 Ophiothrix spiculata | reverse complement strand
TAAGTATCTATATTGCAGGTTATTTAAAAAGTTCAATAAATACTTTAAAATAATAATTTTTTTAGAGGAGTATTATATTTCTGCTCGATAAATAAACTGACTATAACTAACAGCAATAACAAACCTGAAGGTATTCAAACTAAACTGATTTCTCATCATCTAACAATACAACATTTTGCAAGGTGAATTCATCAAACCTGAAAATGATAAAGTCACAGATTTATTGTTGTCATTTAGTAAGACAGGACAAAAGATCTACTACATTGTGTATTGAGGTTATCAGATCCTTGGCAAACTAATTGAAGAAAAACATTGCAGCCTCTTTACAATGCAACAAGGTGAAATTTGAAAGCCTTTTTACTGTAAGTGTGTCATTACACCTTGTTCTTGACATTCAATCTACTTGTAACAATCAATACTCATGAATGCACGGCAACAAATCTGCCTTAGGTTTTATGCTTAACCACAGTACATGTTGTTGATAATATCAAGAGTCTATTATAAGTGCAATCAAATGATGTAGCATAATTACTCAATTGTGTTTCTACTGGCTGTATCAAAATTCTTTGTACCCAGATGTGTTTTATTTTCAAAAAATATTAAAAGTAAAAAGATTTTATTAATGTGAAAGTTTTTTGTTATAGCAGAATATCTCAGCTTTATAATCTGAAAGTTAAAAGGCAATTGAACACTGCTTCAAAGAACTATAGTCATTTATTGGATGATTACAGGTTTATGCAAATATCATACATGCTAACATTTGTCTACCGAGTATAGTTCCTGTCACATAGTGTCCAAAATGGTGGTTAATATTTCCGCATATCGTCGATATTAACAACCATAAAGTGGGTTTATTTAATACCATAGTATAGCTAAGGGTCTATTCTATCCATTCATGACAAAATAATAACAATCGATCAAGATGTTACGTATTTATGACGTCATTAATCTGAAAATAGAAAAATCAAAATTTTGCTATAAAAGTTCTAAATAACAAGAGTTTCATGAATGTTTTTGCTTTTACAAAATTACAATATCACTTTTAATATTTCAGTATAAAGTTTCAGCTCAAGTGCATTATCGTACTCTTATCTGTTGAAGTATCCCCATTTTTTTCCCCATCAGAATAACCGCAATGGATTCATTTATAACCACTAAAATGCCCAGGGTCAGTTGTTTTTGCATTTTTATGCAGCAGATAAATGATACAAAGGTATGATGTATCCGTAAGGAGAATTAAATCAAGTTAATGCTCAAACACATGCATTTTGACAAAAACACTATCTTTCTTTAAAAGCATGTAACTTTTGAATGCATCAGGCTATTGCCATGAAATGAAATTCTCAGTTAAAACTACACAAAAATTGATTATTTAAATATTTGTATCAACATTTATTTCCATCATTATGTAAAATATTCCGAAAAGTATACATGATTAGGGTACAAAGAATTTTGATACACCTTGTATATTCAAAAGTCTCTTTTTGCTTTAAGCACTTTCTTTCTTGAAGTCTAGAAAAGTATACTCAAAATAACACACGAAAGTTAGGTGTGATCCTTCATAAAAAGACACATAAGCCTGTACCTGCCAGATGAATGTAAGAAACGCCAAGAATGCTAAGAATATATCTAAGATACTAATTAACATTGATTTTGCCTGAGAATGCAAAGTTTTGGTTGGTGTAATTGTTGTGTGAATAAGATAAAATAAAAAGCCTTAAACATCGTGCGTTGAGGTTGAGGTTGTAAATCTCTACTCTGCAAACTAATTAAAGAAAAAAAAATAAAAGGTGATATATGCTACAATAAGGTGTAATTTGAAAAAAATAAATCCTATCCTCTAGGAACATACCAACCAAAAATCCCAAGTACATTGACACAAATTTGCTTTTTTACTCTGCGCCAATATACAGTTATATTAGGGCCCACCAAGGTATTTCACGAGCTACTAAGTAAATTTATTTGGTGGAATTAGTCTTTGACATGAGATTAATTTCAATGTTTTTTTTTTCAAATAAGAACAGAGTTTTAGTGCAAAATCAGCAATGTCACCACACATTTGTGAGTGTATCACTTTTATTATCAGAAATCAAATTTTGAAATATGCTCGGGAAATTTGGAAAAACAAATCACCATTGGGACTTCCCAAATATATTAAATTGTCTGTCTGTTTCAAATGATACTAGTTTGTTAGATTCAAAGATAAAATATATGTCATAGAGAGTTTTTTGTCCCTGTGTCTCTATGATATAAGGATTCCGCAGATTATTTTGAGGTATCAAAACATGTTACTGACAATCATATTCACACTGAGCATGCAGGTTTATCAAGTTGAAATACCGTACTGTAAAAAGCATTACTGTTGTTTCTCTGATTTTCCAACGATACATAAGACAGACTATAAGCTTCTTTGCAATCGTGAAAATAGATTAGACCTTTGTAAACATTAGATGTTATTATGATTGATTTTGTTTTCAAATACATCTTTACAAGTATTTAATTGTAAGATCCCCTATCCCCGTTTGATATGTTGCATTAAACATTTAAATTGTACACCTAGTAAACCCCCAGAAGATAATTGAGAGGTTGCGTTGTAAATCCGCGATCGCTATTTTCGACGCTAACCTTATTTCTGTTCAAATGCAAATGAGCAGCTGTGAAAATAGCGTCAGCGGAACCCTTATTAAACTACAGTTCAATTAGATCTGTGCGTAAAAATCAACTTATATTTTCACTTCGTGTATTTTTATACAATCAAAGTGTGTCACCTTGACTTACACACATGGTCTAACATAGTCCAGACATTAACTAATGCTTATTAAAACAATCGTGTCCAAATCCAGAAATTAATAGCTTTAGTTTGCTATTGTTCAAGCAAATTTCGCCTTCTGACTGCTTTTCGCATTGAATTGTATGGTACAAGACTTAACGTGCAAGTACCTGTTGCGATTTCTCTCATAGAGAACGCAAGCGTTAAATGTAGCGGTAGATATTACCGATTGACTTGGAAATAGCGTAAAACAGCCCAATTTTCACGCTAAATTAACGGGAATATACGTAAAACTGTTATTGTGCTTATACTCTGTTCTTATTTCTGGCAAAACTTAATCGAATGATAATGATCAGAACAAAAGGACTACAGTTATTCACGCTCAGTGATCACAACTGGGTACATATTAATTTCATGGCTTCATGATTTCATTGACACATGCGTGCGCAACACTAGGGACTAGGAATTATAAACTTCCACATACAATTGATTAAGTGGGTGTTATCCCATTATGAAGTATTATAGGGATTTAAAGATAACTCATGCATATCTATAATCAGTCCCTGACGCTAGCTTCCTAAATAGCGTCAGCGAATACCGTAGCGATAACCGTTATGCATTTTACAGTTGGGTTATCGCATACGGTAACCCTAACCTTATTTTCGCAACCTTTCAAATAACACGATAAATCCCTATCAGACATTAGAATTATGTATCTTTACTTAAATACAAAATATTGACTATTTAATCTTTGCATAGCAAGAACATATTACAGGTGAATGCTTGATATCGTATTACCCTTTGCATCAAGGTTAATCACCTGCAGTTTGAAGGATAAATCAGAGAATGTATTCCCAGTCTTTGTCATTAATCGGAGTGATGTTCAACAATAACGTCAGAAACAGTTACTGGGAAAAGTACACCTATTGAAACGTGAAAGAATGTAGTATGCATTTACATAGCACAATAATTATTTTCCTTCATTCTGCTCATATCTTGTGACTCCAAAGTGTAAGAATAGACTATAAATCTATTTTTGGTTATCGAATGAGCAGAATGTCGATCAGAAATCAATCACATTTCTGTGTTTAAAAGAATCACGTTGCATGCAATGACTTACATTGCATTGACCTTGCATTTATCTTAAGTTTTAGTCAATCGTTGTACTTTGTTAACCATGTTTGTTTTTAATAGATAACGTTTCTCTTTACCTTCTTGCAAAGTAATGCAAAGGGGATAATCCCCTTTCACCATATGAACAGTTTGTTTCAAAAAGGGCCTAAATCCACCTGAGTATTTTTTGAGAAAACAAGCAACAAGTTTTTCTTGTGCAAAATTACCTTTCAAGGTTTTGCTACTTTACATTTTAGGAATTGGTCCTCGAATTCAAGTGACGACATTCAAGGAAATCAGAAATTCATTGTTCATTTTTATACAAAGCTTTATTTTCACTTGGCAGTGGATTTTGGCCCTTTTGGTAATAAACTATGGATTTAGACCCGTTTGGAAACAAACTTTTTGTGTGCACTGGCAAGCTAAATTAAAGCAAATTCTGAGAAATATAGTTTGATTTCATGAAATTACTACTATATTACTACATTATGGCACCAATAACAAATTTGTTACCCAAAGTTGATTTATGTTCTTTTTAGGAAAGATACCTTCATTTAGAGTTTATTTCCAAAAGGGCCTAAATCCATCTGAAAATCAGCAAACGGAAAATTTCTTGTCCTGTTTAATTTATTTTTGAGTTTTTACTACTTCACAAGTTAAGGATAGGTCCTCTAGCTACAGTGACATCACTTCTTGAAATCAAAACTCTGAAATGGATTTAGGCCCTCTTGGAAACAAATGTAGTGGAAAAAACCCCACATATTTTTGTGTACTGGTAAACTCAATGGAAGCAACTTTTGGGAAAATTGGCTTGGTTCCATTAAACTAAATTTACTACTAGTTTATGTACTACACTATGGCACCAATAACTGAATTTTGACCAACAGTGGATTTAGGCCTTTTTGGAAATAAGCTCTTCATATATGTGATTGGTTGATGTAATTATGGGAATCTATTCTAAAAGTAATTACTAAATCAGTTGCAAAATGAGAATATCGAGTATCAATGCCGTATGTTATTGTTTGTTGATACTCTATAGAAATGTTCGAAAATACTATTTATTCCAATAGTGGAATATTAAAGTATTTTTTTTAATGTTTTTAAGAATTACAAAAATAATATATGGATCAAAAAAAAATATTTTAGATCCCAGGTACTGGTACACAAAATTTGGACAATACTAGGTATCAAGATGTATTGTCCAGTTCTTGTTAAGATTTGGTATTGCATAGACTCCACCACCAGGAGTTTAACCCCACCACTATAAGTTGATCTGACTATAAAGCATTGGCCAATACTGGAATTACCAGACTTACTTTGTGAAGTAATTTTATAAAAACACAAAATAAACACTATATTTGTGTTACTAAATAAAATGAAATAATTTTTCCTTGTGAAAAACTTGACTTATTAGTTCAGATTTAGAATCTTTTAGACTAACCTATCGCTGATTAGGGTAAATGTTCTTTAGACACCAATTTTATGAATACCTTATTTGTACGTCTATACAGAATATATAGCAATATACAGGGTGTTCCAAAAAAAACCGTAACGAACTTTGAACAGAACACAGTGGTGAGCAAACGTTACAATAATATTATAGAGTTGATCATTGGCTTTTACAGGATTTTTGTTTTGTTTAATTTGGATATCTGAAACAAAAGTTATGGCGCATTTTGTGAAGATCAAAAAATCTTGATGGTCTGATTTGTTAATCTGTAAAGTTTCACCTTTGGTGACGTCATTTGGCACACATTGAATGGAAATTGCTAAAAACATCACATGATTAGGAGAAGCACCCTTGAACCCATTTCATGACATAAGGACTCAATTTAATGATGATCTGCTGATATTAAGCAGGTTTTTGCGTCTGGTTTAGTCAACCTGTTGCGTCCCCTTGACGGGCCAGATGAATCATTAACTTCCTTGAATTCTTAAACTTCTTTGTCTTCCACGAGGGCCGATTTCCTTTATCACTGTACACTCTTTTCTGTTGCCTATCGTTCGTATGCGATCGCCGATATCGCCATTCTACCTGAATTTTACCCAGCATGCACTCGTGCATAAACACAACTCGCCGACCCTTTATAATACATATATAACTATGTTTTAATATTTTGGCAACTATTTTTTAATATTTTTTATTTGCTCGTTGCATTAATATTGGGACAAGCTGTATATTGAATCCATCCACTTTCTTTTATACATTGCACATTTTCAAACGTAACAACCAATAACAAAGTTTAAAATACAGTGGTTGGCATATTCATATGGATTATATGTGCAACAAAACTAGAACTAAAACGGGGCAAACTCAAGCCATTTTTTACTTGGTATAGTATTGCAGCTTGAATTACATCATGTTTAATACATGTTTCACGAGAAATATTGTTGAATCTTGTGAGCACTCTTGATTTCCACATTCATGTAATCAGTATGAGATGCTTTGCTAACATTACCACATGACGTGAGGTTTGCTAAGTTCATTTTTAAATTAGATGGTGTTTCTGAGACCCGCCTCTAAGCTTGCATGACTTTTTAAAAAGAAAATTGCATCTAAAACCTTAAAAACCTAACGAGTAAATAAGTGATATATTAAACATCGGATTGGTTTCTAATTGACGTTGAGACAAATATAAGACACTGAAAAAAATCCGATAAAGCAAATACTATGAAACCACATTAAAATAATTCAAATTGCCATTATGATTAAAACCAAATGCAAGACTTAAATATGATTGTTGGCTCACGTATCCTAAACGCTGAACATGAATTTTATTTCAGAGTGTATTTCAAATAAGGCTAGATAACATATCTCAGAAATGAGTATCTTTTTTTCGGATATCCAATCAATGATTATATTCATATTTATTGAAAAAGTTAATGAAATAATTATATAATATTGATGGATTTGAGGGTGATACAAGAAAATATTGTACGGGCTAAAAAATATTGCACCAGTCGAAGACGAGTGCAATGTTTTTTTAAGCGAGTACAATATTTTCTTGTATCACCCGAAAATAAGTCATTCAATATTGTTATCATTATGTTTATCAGACTTTTGAAAATTATTAATTTGCATTAAATCATTTACCTACCTTCAGCTAAAATATTCTTGGAAAGGAGCCCGGATGTGTACAATATTTTTTAGAATATTGTACGCATCCTGTTCCTTTCGTGAAAAATGTACGATACACAGTTTTATAGTATTGTACAAAAGCCTTATATAAATAATAATGAAAATTACGAGACAAATCTCAATATGTCCCAGAAATAATTTTGAATTCTCGTCGATGGAATGGTCTCTGTGGAGTAAAAACATATGTTGTTCACTCATGACATGGCACCTGAAGTAATCCATATGAGCCCTTCTCTATAAGTACTATTACATGGTTAGTTTTCTTACATCCGCACAGGCCAAGTTCAGCTGAGGGTTAACCAGTCATTTGATAGTTCATTACTTCACAAAATGAATAAACTCTAATCTGTTTAAAAACATGAAAATTACATAAAAAACATGTTTTCTATGTGGCGGATTGTTTTAAAGAACTCCCAAAATACCTTATCAGGATTCATGTTTTCAGATTGGTACCCTGGTTATTAAATACGCTGACTGTAATTAACATCACGAACAAACCTGAAGTTATTTCAGATACTTAAGCTTTATAAATTTCTCCTAAACTTATAATACAACAGTCTGCAATGTAAATTCTTAAAAACCGAGTATAATAGCATGACAGTTTAATGTTACCATATGACTAAGATATATAGAAAAAAGCCCAAAAGAGCTGCTACATTGTGTGCAAAGATTATCAGGCCCTAGGCAAACTAATTGAAAAAAATATCACAGTTTCTTTACACAAAGAGTAAATTGAAAGCCCCTTTACCGTAAGTGTGTCATTAAACTGTTTTGCTTTTGACATCCTATCCACTTGTGACATCCTATCAACTTACCAATCTATACCCATAAATATTTTGGGGAAATAATGATTTTGATTATATGCCTGCCTCCTGCATTGGCACTGTCAGGATCTGTTTATATGATCAGCAAAGTGCGATTAAATCTATGTAGTATTAATACCAAAATGTGCTTCAAAATTCAAAAACTTTTCTGCTTTTTACATTAACCTCTTGCTTTCTTGAAATCTACAAAAATGTAAACGTATAACAAGAAAGTATGTTGAGACCCTATACAAAAAGACACATATTGTAGTTATTATGTATGAGCTAACAATGCAAGGTTTATCAATATAGGTAATGAAACACAAGTTTGTTGTATATACTTTGTTGTTAATATGTAGATTTGATAAGATAAATTAAAAAAAACCTTATACATTGTGTGTTAAGGTCAGTACTTTCAAAAGATTGCATTTTTCAATCCCGCTGCAAACTATTTGAAGTATATAAAATATCACAGGTTCTATACGCCACCATAAGGTGTAATTCAAAAGACCTTGTGTTGTTATTGTGGCCTTTAAGGGTACGAGGAATCCACATGCTCAGGAAAATGTGAATCCTAACTATTTTTCTATCATGAAAAGATAAATAGTTTCCACTGCCTTTGCGGGGACTCGAACCATGGATTATGGCAGGAGTTAGTCATGATTACGAAGCGACCGCTCTACCGCTGAGCTATCAAGGCATTGTTGAGATTGAGATCGTAAACTAAAATCTAAAACATAAACATTAGAATGCCGTATTTTTCTTTTGTTTACATAAAAATTGCAATTTTTGCCTCATTGGAATGCTCGATTTGTAAGAAAGTTATGCGAATGCGTATATCAAACAAAATGTAGATCATGTAGATACTAAAATCAGGCTATTCACATCTTAAACAGGGCGAACTCAGAGTCATAATTCACGCCTGGTTTTTCGGGCAAAACAACGCGGGTTTATTACATTATCATTCAAAATTAGCACAACACATTTATAAAATATTATTTGTAATTCAATAAAAAGTATCAAGCCTACAATCTGTCAAAATTTGAAAACAGGCGAATCGTTCGAACATCATAAAATGTTAAGGTTTCGGCGAAAAAGGTGTAAATTTTTCAAAGTAGTTTATTGACGTAATTTTGACCTTGATAATGGACGTAAAATCACTACTTAAGTCTCATGTATAAACTAGAGACTCTATTACATATGTACGCCAAAAATTGTATTATTCTGATATGTGTAAGTAGGTAAAAAGTTGCAGTAAAGATGCCGTTGGCAAAAATGGCACCCATTTAGGGACCGTAGCCTTAAAACGTCTTATTCATGACATCCAATCTACATTTAAAACAGAACAATGGCGTGTATTATGAGTTGGAAACAATACGCGTTACATGTTTCGAATAGAAAATGGGGATACTCTCACACTTAGACGCACAGAGTAACTGAACGCTATATTTTCCAAGTATAAAGTAACCATATTTAGAAAGCTGAGAATGGAGGAAATTTAAATATATTGAGTGGCATAAAAGTTTAACAGGGTGTTTTACGTTAAAATGCTGGGAATATTTTATATATCATGCTTTCCTTTTCCATTGTCCATTTAGAAATAAAAATCTAATTCAGTCAAAATAATTACAAAAAAGAAGTACAATATTAAATATGATCAATTAAGCATAAATACTTGCACTTTTAAGTATCATTATCTTTCGTTATGAAAGATATACACAAAAAATGTCAATGATAATAATGTACATTAATGTGTTTCATATGAAAATATAAAAATTTACCTTCCCACCAATAATGAACTTAAAGGTGCAATTCATGATTTGGATGGATGTGATGAAAACCTGCCCTCTTGTCTACTTAAAGAAAAAAGAAGAGTACAACCAAAAATGTATGTTGAAAATTTGATTCAGTCATTTGGTTTGAAGTTAAAAGCTTTTTAGTATTTTAAAATCCACATAGCCTACTGTGTTGTAATTACAGTTGGGCCGACAGTAATTAGAAATGACACACTTCTCACTTTTCTCAAACATGCAGGGTCATTTGCAAAAAGGATTGGGGTTTGTAACATATACAAGTCAAGGATTCTTTTTAGGTAAAAACTCAATTTTGATGACCTTGATTATGAAAAGTGGATCATAATTTGCTCTTTAAGAGTTTATTATTCAAAATCTTCATTCACACGTTTTGTTCATTTTATGAGAACATGAGAAGAGTGCTCATTTAGTAGAATGCAAAATAAAAGACATTCAATATATACTTGTGCAAGTCAAAGCTAGCCCATGACCATTTTTTCATCTGGAGTCCTACACTTGAACAATGTGCTGAATTCAAAATGTAAATACAGAAAGAATGCTAAAATGCATCTATATATTCAGCATACCAACCTGGGAGTTTCTTTCACTTACTAATGATACTCAAAAAAAAAAAAAAAAAAACGTATTCCACGGAGTAAAATGAAACATTGACAAAAATGATCCACTTGGTAGAAGTTCAAATTCTACAGTTTACCGATCAATTCCTTTAATGACAAAGTAAATAGATTCACCCATCTTCAAATCAATGCTAACCTTAAATATACACACAAGGGTTTTACATGAAGGTTTAATATACCAGAAATGTTACTAGTTATTTTGTTCATATTCTATACGTTAAGAACCGCTTTGAATGCTACAGTAAAAATGCACTTAAAGTCTAATCTAATCTTGACATTGCAAACACAATTTTAGAGGAACTTTAAAATTTGATCAAGCGCTGTATTAGTTTTTATGCACAATATAGCTTATTTAAACCCTACAAAGTAGTCAAGCGCAACATTTATTATACACAATATATTAACGTTCTTGATTCCTTCTTGTCCTTTGAATAGTTGATCTATTTTACTCACCGATTGTACTTTCTATTCAAATGTATATCTCAAACAAACGCGATCATATTATATAGAAGCCTTTAAAATGCTTCAAATTAAATTTCGTTAAACATTCAAGCTTTTTTTGACTTGTTTAATTTTGAATCGGCTAAATATGTTAAAACTATTTAATTGTCAACATTTAAAAGCGCCTTTCACTATACAAAATTGGTAAATGCTACAAAAAAGGAGTAGTTGAAAACCCTTTTGCATCTCACTCAAAGTGAAATGTATACATATATACATACTAATTTACATACTTACAACATTTGTTAGGCGCGTTTTCAGGAAGTTACAAAGCGCCATACACAATATACAAAAACAAAAAAGATATGAAAACATAATACAACAACAGAAACCATTAATATGGAAACAAGTGTATTTTAAGCAGAGACTTGAAGCTATTTAAACTACAGGAATTTCTCAGAGTATGTGGAAGTTTGTTCCATGACTGAGCTGCTGCAACGGAGAAAGCTCTATCCCCGGCAAACTGATTGAAACGAGGAACATCAAGCATAATTGAAGATGATGAACGAGTAGGCATTGAGTCCGGTCGTGATCTGTCATTTAAACATGCTTCAATATACTGGGGACAGAGCCCATGAAGTGATTTAAAAACATACAACATTGTCTTCACCTTGTTTAGGCTTTCGCAACGGAAACCCAACTTGGTACTTGGTACAAAGTAAGCTAAAGGAAGCTTATCTTCAACAGGGCTCCAAGATGTTTTTTAAATTTAGTTTTAAATGCAGGAGGAAGGCCGGAGTACCCGGAGAAAAACCTGCGGAAGCGAGCATGGAATGAAAACCAAATGCACATAAAGCGCCGGGCGCGGGGCTCGAATCCGGGATCTTATTGGTGCAAGGCGAGGAAACTAACGCTGCGCCAACCCGCTCTTATAAGTGATTCTTTGTGAGACTGGGAGCCAGTGAAGTTGATCAAGAAGCGGAGTTATGTGAGCAGAGCGTGGTTGTTTACAAACAAGACGTGCACATTTATTTTGAAGTACCTGCAGTCTCCTTAGATATTTCTTTGAGATGTTGTTGAGAAGTATGTGCAGTAGTCAAGCCTAGAAAGTATGAGAGCACGCACAATATGGTTACAGGTATCATAGTCAATAAAACGACGAAATTTGTAAATGTTTCAAATTTGCCAGTATATGTATATCCATTACCTCTATTGTAGCTTTAAATTCAGTTCTGCAAAAAAATAATGTAAGGGAGGTAGGTGAGGGAGGTAGTGCAACTTTCCAACAACTTCAGATACATGATACATTGGCAAAATAGATCAAGTAGGAAATTTTAAAAGAAAAATATATTTGAAATGTATTTTGGAACATGTGCTAATTTGGATGCATAAAGTACTACGTTATTCTATGACAACTTTCAAAAAGTCAGTTCTAACGGCTTAGTGTAAAAGGCGAAAGCGAAAGCGGAAGCGCAAGCGAAAGCGAAAGCGAAAAACAGTGTAAAAAGCGAAAACTACTAAGGTCGCATACTACTGAAATATGATCAATTAAAATGATATTATCTTAGGTATAAGGTATAATGTTGAAAATTGTAACAGTGAGATCGTGTGAAATTACGTTGTTTACCGA
>JXSR01S030302.1:9060-21736 GCA_000969725.1 Ophiothrix spiculata | reverse complement strand
AAACCCTATGAACATATGCTTATTTATGTTTCTGTGCAACACTGCATAATCATGCAAATGTGAAAAAATAATATTCAGATTTTATATACAGTGCATTTTTTAAGGTTTTAACAGACATGGCCTTGTGAAATGCGTCCCTCTGGGTATAAGGATTGTCAGGCGGTGATGTTGAGAGCTGCATGTGCTTATCTTTAATGTTTGAACAACATAGCTCATTGGGAACTCTTATATCCAACAAAGATTGCCGATTGCTTTCATTTAGATTACACACTTGGATGAAAGTAGTTAACCATTATAGCCGCCATTAGCGAAAAATATGAAACCCTGACTTCTGATAAATATTCTTTAATTAAAGTGTTCAGTATGTATAGGAGAGGTATCCACAAGGTTGACTGTTATCGTGGGTAGATACACATTATATATAACAAAACAATGTGTGCAGGTTTAAAATTACTTTATTGAATTCTGATTTGAATCAAGAAAATGTAAAGTAGATATAGTATGATAAAATGAATACAGAATGACATATGACCGAGGAGAATATTTGTAGATACTGACACTGGAATTTTTGGAAATTCATTTTGCAAAAATGTACTATTGTAAAGCAGGTCCAAAACTTTGTATAGCATTACATAAGATGTGCTTTGCTATTCAGAATATGTTTTGTACATCAGTTATTTGATAACTTAAACTACCATGAAGCCCATGCAAAATATGTGTTATACTTTTCATACATACTATATCTTATACTTGTGTTTGTTTACGAATGCATAAACATTGCGTATATATGATTGACAATAGAACAACACCCTTGTCATTGATATAATTAGCTGCAATAGATGATAATAAGATACATATTTTTACCTTAAGTTTCATTAAACTGAATATAGTACCTACTGGTAGCAATTTAGAGCTTCGAATTCCACATAATAATAAGCACAGAGGTACATGAAAAGAGCTCCCAATTAGACCTCCTTCAGCACTGCTGATAAACTAAATTCATGACCACTGACTTATATTAAACAACAAAATATGCCAGTTCTAAAAACATGAGGGGTAAGTACCTGCAAGTTTTAAGATCGTCCGCCCTTTTGTTTTTGATTTGTACTGTTATAACTGTAAATGCCCTAGAAGTTGTCACGTGCCTTACGATGATAGAGCGAACCTTTAACCCGTTATTAGGTTTAGAAAAAGGAAATGTTCTTACAAAGAAGATACAAGAACTTTAAATGTTCAGTTTTGTATACTATTAAAGACAAAGGAATATTTTAAAAATGATATCTTGCTCTTGTACTATTCAACGTACAAGTATCTTGGTATTGTAATTGATGACAAGCTAGCATGGCACTCACACATTGACTCACTTGTCAAGCGATTAAACACCAGAATGTATTGCCTGAGGAAGTTAAATTACTTCCGTGTGAATCTCGCTTTGTTTTATGATTCTGTTGTTGCCAGTATATGGAAATATTGTTTGTTATGCTGGGGTGGCAATGTTGCTGAAGGGGACAAAGACAAAATTAACAGGATTGTGAACAAAGCCAATAAGATTATTGGTTCGCCACAGCAGAGCTTTGAAGATGCCTACAGTGATATGCTTGCTAAGAAATTGACTGATGTTTTGAATGATCCTACGTATCCTCTTCATGATCGCCTGTCAAGTCATCTGATTGCTAGATCTGGGCGTATGCGCCTACCTGCTGCTGTGACTAACCGATACCTTTATTCCTTTGTTCCTCGGGCTATAAGAATTCATAATTCTTGGTATCAAAGGAGAGGCATTGTCTCTGAATTGTAGTTTGCTCTTTATATATGCTGTGTTTGATGTTTATGTATATTTACTATTTATTATGATCTCATGTTATGCAATTTCCGGTTTCGGATCAATAAAGTATTACTTGACTTGACTTGACTTGACTTGACTTGTATATAGAACAAACTGCATAATATTGATACGTAATGATAGACTTTATAAAACATAGTAAATCAAGATTTTTAATTTTTCGGAGGGAACACAAGATTGTGAGGGACAGATTAACAATAAAGAAATAGAGTAGACCAGTATAATGACTTTGCCTGTATTGTTATACATTCAACCGGAGATATTTGTGTTTAATTAAAAGTCAGAATCTATAATCACCGAATAATTCATATTGGTATTCTTTCAAATGCTAATAGCATTCAAAATTGTATTCAGTTTAGCATATTATTTTATCTGTCTTAATTGCATTATTGGTTGTTTTCGACTTATATAGTTGAAATTGTGAACCGACATTTTAAGGTGCGTTTACACTGGGATGACTTAGGGGTAACGACAAGCAGTGGAGACCTGCAGTCACAATGTGAGCCAGGGCTTATAATGTGTGTTCTTGTGTGTGTTCGATATATAGAAAAAATTGTACTTGATTTCTAAATAGCTGATCACTATAACTTCTACTTTGTATTACTATTTATCAGTAGAAAGAAAGGATGTTAAACAATAGCTAAGCGCATTAATTATATAATTTGTGATCCATAATGTGAGTTACACTTTTTCTGATTATATATTTGTCCCAGATAAGGAAATTGCTTGGGGTCAAAAGAAATCGTAAAACTGTAATTTATGTAATTGATCATGATAATGAGCATTTTGCCCTCTAGCGATAACTTCATTACACGTCTTATTCTAATAATCTAAAGCTATAATAATCTATAGCTTATGAATGACAATTACGTTACTTTTTACTTTTCATGAAAGCATATTTAAAGTAAAAATAAAGTTTCAACGTCTTTTCTACAATTCGGTAGTAAAAAGAAATTCACCACATTGATTAGCTGTTATGGGAAGTATGTATTTATTCTGAATCTGAAATATTCGTTGCAAACATGAACATAAAAGGCATATACAAAATAGCACTAAACAATCTACAGGGAGTCACTTTGCTCATAATGCTTTTCGACATACAGCTAATACTAACACAACAGACATAAGATGGCTTTAACGTCATGTTTTAGCTGCTGCTCACAAATTTCAAAATCATTTCATTCATATCTTTAGTTTGTACATGAGCCTGTTTATTGTTCTTTTTCTTCAACAGCGATATTTATTCACTAACAGCTATATATATTTTATTTTTTTTCTATTTAAGGAAGCTGTAAGTAACATGTTTTGATACGGGTTTTTATAGTGCTTCTCAAAATTAGAAAAAAATGATTATATGACAGTGTAAAAAAACAGAGTTCAGGGTCCATGCTTATATGCAACTCCAACCCTGTACTTTGTTTACATTGTTTAATAAGTTTTCGTTCATGTTGTTCGGCTTTAAAAATAATTATACCGTGTGCAATAAGTAAATTCCCCCCTGACACTATCTGGGGATTTCACTACTAGAGGCCAAGATGTTTGTGTAGCTCAAACAAACACTTAAAGATGGTAGCCTACACATCATAGCACATCTTAGCGTTTACAGTATCAAAATTGAACAAATTTTCCCGAGAAAGTGAAAATTCAACTTTTTTGTAGCTCAAAAAATCGAAAGAGATCTGAAATATTTACGGCTCTTTTCAAAGCAATATATTTACATAAAGGGTTCCGTCAGCACTAGCCTGTGACAGTTTACAAATACCGGTACTTTCTACCTTTCTGCCCTTCTATTTTATCCACATTCAGACTTTATCCCCTATTTAGAGCTGTATAGAGTAAAAAGTACCCCTTATATTGGAAGAATATTCCCAAATCCGCGTTGAGGGCGCTTTTAACCGGCACTGGGTTCAAAGAGTCCGCAATATTTTTGAACTCGGTGTTGACTTCAACTTCAGATCAGAAAGTCAACAAAACTAAAGAATAAGCAAGTTTCTGAGACTGTTTATCACAGTTTTATGATTGTAATATATAGGAGGGGATGAACTTATTGCACACGGTATATTTAGTAGCACACAGAGATCGAAGATTTAAGTTAACAGTCCTTTCTTGAAACTTTATAGGGAAAAGGTAAAATGTTGTTCATAATAAACTATTCCAGAAGTGCATATGTACGGAAATATATACATATAATAGGTCTGAGTACGTTTTGATTTTGCCAATTCACTTCTTGCTGGTTTTTACTTCACTGGCATCAACCACCAGTAGTGACTTTTCTTCTCCGAAATCATATCCACTTACCGCAAATAAAATGAATCTTTCATTATAATTCTAACATTCTGTACAAGGATGGGTTTATTTCGGTTCATCGGGAAAGCAAAGCACTGTTATCATTCCTGATTCAAATATAGTTTAATACTATTATCATCCATTGTACTTAAATAGATATAAGATCTAATGCTGAGCACAATTCATAATTTCTTATTTGTACAAAGGCAGTGAAATTGTACAATTTCAAATCCCAATCTTAAAGAAAGTTTAATTACAAATTTGATATCAATTGTCAATAAATGATAAAATAAAACAGCTTCCATTTTATCACTTTCATCACTTTATTTTATTTGACTTTATTGCATTTATTGAATATTTCACACCATTAATTTGAAACGGGAAGGAATTGTGAACCAACCTTGAACTACAATAATTATACAATATAGATAAAAAAAGATGATAGCGAACCGTCGTTGAGATAATTCTTTTTATCTAATAAGTCTCTGCCCTGCGAGGTAATCAATGTATATTTTCATCACACCATTTTCTTCAAATCCCTTCAAGATCTTTTGAGAATAATCTAATGACATTTAAATGTCTTAATTAATTCGTGAAATCTGCAATATTAATGGCAGTTTATTAACCTCAATAATTATAAATGCCGTAAGAAATGACTTAATATATTGAGAGAAATAATGATTCATCTTAAAAGACATTTGGTAAAATTAGTTTGATAAGATCTGTAATTGATAAATCATATCATTATACTATTCCAAAAGGTAAAGTAATCCACCAAGTCAAACCAAGAATGCAAAGGGAAGGAGGGATAACATTATTCTTAATCTGAAATATTCATAGCAATAACAACTCGCAAATGCAGCATTAGACGGTCTATAGGGAGTCATTTCGCTCATAATAGCTTTGAATATGCTCTACTTACCAGCAAAAGAGACAGACTTGATTGATTTTTTTTTTTGTAGAAGAAACCGTTTATTTATATATAACCAATGTTATTTTTTATTCGTAGGAGGCACTTTTCACCCTTTCAATACACATATGCATATACACTCGTATTGTAATGCGCTGGGGAAGAAAAAATGGAAAGGAATTGAGAGGAGACAATTAACTAATTGAGGAAAAGGTAACTTTTGATGACCACAGCAGCTTAATGGAGCTAAATCCATAGGCGTTGGGCTGAGGTAGAAAAAGCTATATCACCAGTCAGAGTTTGGGGTCTTTGAGATCTCAAACGGATGGATGTACAGGACCAAAGGGTGTTAGTAGATGGCTTATGAATGTGTAGGAGGGACAGTTGAATTGTGTTGCGAAGAGAGGCTATTCAAGAATTTTAAGGTGTGGACAACAGGGGAACGGAATTAAATACGCTGAGCAACAGAAAGCCAAAGGAGGTCCTCCAAGAAAGAAGAGTACTCAGTACACTTTGGTTTCCTGAAAGCACATCTATTTTGAATCCTCTGAAGACGTTAAGATAAGAGAAAGGACAGTACTGTGGGTGGAATTCAAGTCAAGGACACATTCTCTTCAAATTCCTGATTTGAAGTTCAAGAACGAGATAACGTGGTCGACTATCTTCATACTGACAGTCAAAGACCACACCAATGTTTCTGACAGATGAGGAGGTATATCTCGACACCACCAATGTCGAAAGCCATATGTTTGAGGTTATTGTAATGCGGCAAAAGAACATGCCTGCAACTTCTTCACGCAGAGTTCATGTCTGAACATGAGGAGCTTTCGGTCAAAAGTCATGAATAACTTGGTATCATCCGCTTAGACGTGGTATAGGATAGAGTGTTTGCGAATGATCTGGTCAATTGTATGCCAATAGTAGGAGCTTTAGGTCTTACGACCGAACCCTGTGGAACGCAAATCTTTAGCCGTGTCTTAGGCACGGTTTCCAATTCATGACGGAATGTCTTCCGACATACGAAAGGGCTTGACGCAAGAGCCATGACGAAATGCATTTTCAGTTATGAAGTAAAAATATTAGGAAAAACACATAACTACCTTCTTTGAAATGGTCTTTACAATAAAAGATGCCATGGCGCAATTTTTCTGCATCGTTCATTACACTATAATACATCTATCTTTGAATCATGACTCAATATTTTTCTGCATCATGATGCAAGACAATTGCGTCAAGCCCTTCCGTATGACTCAAAAGCTTTCGTCATGAATTGGGAACCGTGCCTTAGAAGATGTGGATCTAGAAACACAGACTTGGGATAATATGATAGTAAAATATGACATAAACCAGGAATAGACAGAACCATAAAGTCCAAAGTCATCAGATAAACGCTATTAGAATATTCTGTGATACACAATGTCAAACGCAGCAGATAATGTCGATCATGACAAGAAATACAGTTTACATACACAATAATGAAATATTACCAATGTACACTTAAGAGGCATTTTAAGGGCTGCTTTTATCTAAATCCTGGTGTTATGATGGTATAAAACAAACCGAGGACAAAATAAACAAGGAGGAATAAAGCAGAGAAGAGGGTACTTATAAAGCAAAGAAAAATAGTGTATTCATTAAAATTTCATTTTATTATTTAAACAAAATAATGTAATTTGCAGATCTTGTGCAGCGGCAACACTAAGAGGAGAGTAAACACATGTTCTAGGCCCAAGTTTTATAGGGAAGTATACTGACTAAAAGACCAATAATAAAATAACAATACAACTTTTCTTGTATTTAGTGACAGTAACAAGAGGAGATTTCGTACATTATAAAATATATAATTACTGTTTGAAATTTATATTTATAAAGTCTTTAAAATGTTAATAGCATTCGATTTATTATCAAGTTTATAATTTAATTCTGCTTGACGTCATTCAATCATTGGTTGTTTTTAGTTATTCTATATGACTCAATTGCATCATTGGTTATTTTTAATTTTAAACCCTCGTCTTCCTAGGGAGGGGGGGGGGGGGGTTACCACCCCCTAACGGATGATCGCCGATTACACCACAACGCAAAAGAAAGCGACCACCTCCAGCATTTGAGTAATTGTTTTTACATCCTTTACGGTCATTTTGATGAAAAAAAATCGGGGGTACCACCTAAGAGGGGGTTATGGTAGGCCGTCATAGTTGGCGGGTAGGGGGGTGGTTGCCACCTCGGAAAATTGTAAATCGCCATTTTGAAACATATCTGCATGCTATTGACTTGAAACTTACAGAACATGTTAGAATTGTTGATTCCTTCATTTATTAGCAAAAAAATCGACAAAAATTTGAAATTTTTGTCCAAAGTCGATTTTTGTTGTACGGAAATATTTTGTGACGTCATAATTACGTAACGCCTCGACCGATTTTTATGATCTTGGTATCATTTGAAAGAGGAGACCATACCCTATACTATAGTATCAATCAATATAACTTAGGCTTAGGAAGACGGGGGTTAATAGAGGCCAATGAATAGAAATTTTAAAATGAGTAATGTGAATGACAGCGTTAACCAAACATAATTCTTAAATAAAAATCAAATATAGCTAAGATCGTAAGCTGTAATAAATAGTTCGTTACTTTTCATGCAGCAAGTATTATTGTAAGTTTGTAAGAAGATTTAGCTTGCTTCCTTAACTTGAATAAAATATATTAGGCAAGGTCAAATAAAGCATGAGGGAATTTAGCATTCAGATGCTTTCAATAAAAGGCTCGTTTTTCGATAAAGCGTTCATATTTGGTCTCAGAAATTTTGAAATTTCAACTACTAACAACTCATTAAAAAAAAAAGCATAAACTCCAATGGTTTCTGAAGAAGAAACAGTGCACGGGAGATTTTAAAAAAATCGTTTTTGTTAACCATTTCTTCCCGGCTCTTTCAGATAACGTATCTGTCATTACGTATTTTTTGTATTTTTTCTAATTCGTACGTTAATGGGCTGCTTAGTTGCCAAAGCGATGAATAAACACTAACAACTTTACGAGGAGTGGTAAAATTAACATAACGTATTTGTTGCGGCACAAGCGTAAGGCGCAACTGTGTTATGAATACGACAGAGTTATCGGATTCCGTCAACTGTTTACGATAGGAAATACATCAGTACCAGAAAATATAAAAATAGTTTGATCCATTTTTATTCTTCAATCAGTCCTACAAAGTAAATTAATGATATTTATCAAAGACAAATTGAGAAAAAATTATCTTGCATATAAGAAAATCAATGCGACGCGTCTATCGGAATCCGATAGCTCTATCGGAAACGTTTCACAGTCGTGCCTAACATATGACTTTGACATTAATATGCTGGCACATGTTTACTTTAAAACACATTCCAGATAAATTATCTAACATCAAAGTCAGTCTGATTGACCACATTTGGTAACATCCATCTACCTCATTATTTCTGCACTTTCCTGACCATTTGAAAAATGATAACGTTTCTGTTGGCATTATTGACGACATGCAATCAAAAGCTCTTGTAATAAAGTAATGACCCGATGTTACAAAGTTTTAAATGCTTTAAATAGAGCCTATCACAGAGTCAGCATAGAGTGTTAAAAAGTACACATTGTATGTGACCCGCATGCATATGAAAAGAGTGGGGCTACACTGTATAGAACGCAACGTGGCGGGCGACGTGGGTAAAACAAGGGTAATGCATTTTTTATTAATATTTCTCCTATTTTCCGGCATGTTTCAGCTTCTTATTTAACACATGTTACTAATGTGACTCTTGTCTACAAACTAAACAACTAAAATCATTTGTAATGGGCTTAACCCTCGTCGTTTTTTTGAAACACGTCTACCCAAGCGGTGGGGGGTTTGCACCCCCCTAAATTTTTGAAATGGAACATACTATGAACTCAGTTTTGCTATCAATATATAGGTATGGTCCTCTCCTATCCTTCGATACCAAGATCTCAAAAATCGGCCAAGGCGTTACAACCCCCCTGGGTAGACGAGGCTTAACATATTTAACAAGATACATATATGTCAGCGACACGAAAATGGCAAAGTTGAACGCTTTATCGGAGAATGAGCCAAAGTGAAAGGATAATAAGATGATGGCGTCCAAGATAAGAAGAAACTCAACAAGAAATTGTGGAGTGTTGATGAGTGGGAAGGACTAAAATTGTGGTCAAATTACAAGGTAAAAGTTGAGCTTGTGTTGATATCAAAATCCGATAAACAAGGTGAATGTTTGGTGGTAAATGAACTAATATGTGATAAGACATTAACCCTAAAACTGTTCACAGCGTTCACTTTGCAAGCAACCGGGCAGACACTACCTTGGTTACGTGTTCATTTGGACTTTTTTGAGATTAGACATTGTGTGAAAAAGCTTGGTAAGGGGTAGTCATATGTAATTTTTTGGCTGCTCAAAATAGAAATGGTTTATATCGTCAGCATTTACTGGGTTATAAAGGTGACTGACTCATAACAGATGGTTTTGTCTTGTACGATTCTGATTTGTGTCTTTGTCGTATAAATAAATAAATACATACATACATAAATTGTGATTTATAGTGCACTAAGTGGTCCCCCTGACTTGTAATTCCACACGGCCTCAGCACACTTTACAGAGCAGTTCTAATCATTGGGTTAAATCACTACCTGGACGCCCTAGGGCCAAAGGACATAATACATATTGGCGCAACCCAAGTTGAGGAATTCACAACCTCATAGAATATACAGTTTTCGCACACTCAGCTCCCAGCTGGACCCGAACGCGGAACGATCGATATCTTATGTTTAACAGTCCAAGAACTAACCGACTGAGCTAGCGAGAACTATATACATATATATGACATGCTTGTTTTTGGCTCTTTTTAAAATTTTAAAATTGATTTTCGTATGTCCATTTAAATTCCTTAGCCAGAAAGCCAGAATTGGGTTATAGACAATTTCATATAGAATTCCTGATTTCTTGTTGAAAGGTGCTTGTGACCCGTAACATTAAAAGGAACGAGTTGTTTACCTTTAACAAAATTCAGATGACATTTTAAAGGGAATTATATAAGCTTAAAGCGATACACTCCTTGACACGGGTAAAACCATTTAACCCATACCATGAAGTGCATACTCCATGATTAACCTATTTTTATAACATCGTAATCAGCTTTGCATATTTGATAATTCACTCATCTAATAAGGGGCATGCATTATTGTAATGTAATAAATGCTTATTTTTGTTGTAAACTTTATTCAATATCATTAGAAGGTATTTGTGACAGTCAATACTATATTTCATTATTCAAATGTATTATAATTGTTTCTTTCCTGATGCTAGCAGAAGTAACAAAGATTAATTTAAAGGAGTGTATTCTAATCACTTTCACTTTAAAAAAAACCAAATAGGAGATTTTGATACAAGATGAAAGTTCATATTTTTCTCATAACCCCTGTAAATTTTCACGACCATAGTATGATTCGATGAAGAGATATAGTCAAAATAGTGCTGAATTACTTGGATATTTTGTTAAACTGAATAAATACCCTATAGGTTTCTGATTTTTCACATTTTTGACTGTAATATTAATTGGCTCAAAGTATACAAATCAAAATTAACAATTGCAGGTAGGTACCCTCTTCATGACCCTTCATTTAAATATGGAAAAGGTATATGTTAAATTTTTCACCAGATCGAAATACCTACCTTTAAATTGATATGTTGATAATAATAAAGAAAAAGATTTGCACCACTGAATCAGATGGATTTGTCTTGTATGATTCTGATTCATGATAATTTGTTTCTTTACCGTATGTGACATGCTTGTTTTTAGATGTTTTTACAATTTCTAAATTGAGTATTGTGTGAGTATTTAAATTAGGCGGCAAGCATGCGGATGGTTGGACACAAGTTGTCTACTATTAACAAAAATTAACCCTTTCAGTCCTAAAGCTATTTTTTTAATAGAAAAAAGTGATTTTTCACCAACATTTAGATACTGGCTTATATCATTTTTATACTTTTTGATAGACACAGATAACCATACATTGTATTACTCCTAATAGTATGACCAAAAAAATGACAAATTTGCTGTATACGGTTGCCATGGCAACGGAAAGTACACATAGCAAAGAAGGACACATAAAGTTTCACGATTTATAGGAATATAACTCCTTAACAATAGCTCTGGTGGTAATGAGCAGAGGGGGAACTCAAAAACCTACATTTTGATACCAATATCGGGTATGTACGACATTCGGTTGTGGAATAAATGCAAATATGACGAAAATTGTTGCGCATAAAATGGGCGCATTTTTCATCTTTCTACGTCAATTATTCGTCAGTAAACGTCGTTTGAATTCATATAAAATTATTACAAGTGGTGAAATAGTATCTGTAAGACCAGAGTAAACTTATTATTTGTAAATTTGAATAAAAGGTTGCCATGGCAACGGTTCTGGTATTTTCACTATAGTATTACACTTGATTGATTGAAGGCCTCAAAGCCATTATCTTGAAAATCTTCTGGTCAAAAATGATGATTGATGAATAAAGAAAGCTTGTGATACTCTAATTGCACAGGTTTTCATGCAAATTACTCCTTAAGCTGGTAAAAATTATGGATGTTCATATTTTTGAACATTACTATTGTAGTTTTTGTCAATGTTCCCCCCTTTTTCTAAATATTTTTTTATCAGTGTATAACTTCACTATTTCTTAACATATATTGGTCAAATCTGGTATCAAAATAATGGAAATTGTATCAGCAAACCACATAAACACATTGAAACCAGTGTAGAGGGTACGAAAAGACTACAGAGCCACTAGACTGATGGTACTAGAAATGTGTGCCGTACAGCACATTTAGGACTGAAAGAAAATTAAGCTTTTTAATGATACGCCGCCTGTGAAAATTGGAAGTTTGGGTTTTTAACTTATGAGGAATACAATGACAATTATTTTCAACTTATTTGTTTTATAATATGTAAGTTTAATTTGTCTGTATTTCCAAATTTGCACGACCAAAGCCGACAACTTGCACCTTTTGATGTATGTGTTACACTTAGTTATAGTATTGGCACGGTTTAAACCAGTAAACCCCTACCACGTAGTTCATACTCCATGATTAACTTACCTGAGTATTGACACGGTTAAAACCACATACTTCATGATTAACCTCGTTTTTCATAACATCATAATCAGCTTGCGTATTAGATTAATCCACATCTAATAGGGGATGCATTACTCCCGGCATTACTGTAATGAAATAAATGCCTTTTAAAAAAAATATATTAGAAATGATTTGTGACAGTCAATACTGTATTTCATTATTCAAATGCATAATATAATCGTTTCAAAATCGATGCAAATTGGTCTATTTATAATAATTGAGAAAAAGATTCCGAGATGGATCACGCCACTGATTCATATCAGATAGTTTCGTTATGTATAAGTCTGATTCTGAAAATTTTGTATCTTCCCTGTATGAATATGACATGCTTGTTTGTACCTGTTTTAAGAATTTTGAAATTAGCACCAAGGCAGCGGTTAGTTGGACACTTTCAAACACATTTTTTGATTTCTTGTTTAGGTACAAATAGACTTTAACCATTATTCTCCAAAGGGGGGGGGGGGG
>JXSR01S030299.1:11814-22301 GCA_000969725.1 Ophiothrix spiculata | reverse complement strand
CTTGTCCCTCTAGATGTCTGATCCTGTGTCAACATAAATACAGGGTTAGTACACATTGATTGTTGTGTGCTGGTACCCATCATGGGGTTATGTAAACTGCTTGTCCCTCTAGATGTCTGATCATGTGTCAACATAAATACAGGGTTAGTACACATTGATTGTTGTGTGCTGGTACCCATCATGGGGTTATGCAAGCTGCTTGTCCATCTACATGTCTGATCCTGTGTCAACATAAATACAGGGTTAGTACACATTGATTGTTGTGTGCTGGTACTCATCATGGGGTTAGGCAAGCTGCTTGTCCCTCTAGATGTCTGATCCTGTGTCAACATAAATAGTTTAGTATTGGCAAAGTAAGGCCCTGCAGGGCAGGATTTCACCTGACCAAAGAGGTACATTGCAGACTGGAAGTAATGCTTATTGAGCTGTTACTACATTGTGGGAAGATCTTAAATCACCCTCTCCAGGCACTGCCGTTTGAAATTTGCAGGGGCTCAATATGTAGCTCTCCTGGAGCTTTTTAGGGGAGCGGTAGAAGAGCAATTAGAAAAGCTCTTCTGGAGGAAATGAGGGGAGCGATATGTATTATTAATAAAATTAGCGAATCATAATTGTTTTATATATTTAACATTATGCTAAGGGACTTCTTTGCAGCCCCACGGATCCGGTCATCTCTCTTTACGTTCTGGATTTGACGACGACATCCCGGGACAACATAGTACACCACACCTCATTACGAACTAACACAGTCACAGTCCCATCTTTCTCTTCCTTTTTAAATCCTATGTCTTGTAATTTCCAATTACGAAAAGTAGACAAAAGCACTTTATATGATTTAGGCATGATTTGTCATATGAAGTAGAAATCCGGATCCGTGGAACTGCAAACAATCGTGAATTATCGACACGAAAACACCAGCTTTATACCAGAAGCAAAATCACAACAAACACGAGTGTCGCCCGGTAAAAAATTCACCGTTCACATGGTGTTCCTTTTCGTACATGTTTCCGATGTGTATAGCATAAACGCTAATGGACGAACACAACAACTTCCGATCATAAACCGCGCGGTGGTTGAACATTTCATTCCATGTCACTTGTGTAAATAAAATTTCTTTTAAAAATGACAACGCGGTACGTATCATTCAAGGCGTGCGATAAATCGCGCTCTCATAAAGCAATTCAGGCGCGTAAGGGCGCTCGATCGATCTCGCGCGCCTCAAACGGCAGTGCCTGCCTCTCGAAGCTAACATGCTCAACCAGCTGCTTGGATTAAATGTTGCAGCCTTGTGTTTGCTTGCCTTCCACATTGTGATATATATTGCTCACACTATTGAAAATAATTTGACTACTTTATTGACCTAACACAGAAAATAATGATAATATCAATTTGAGAAAGCTATCTTTGGGTCCTTCTCTTTATCATTCTTAACAATTTGGAGGAATTAGAGTACAAAACAAATTATGATGTAGTAATGCAACCACTCTATATTTTGCACCCAAACTCACGTGAAATGTATAGGATACTTTTGTAATTTACTCAACAGTTCTACTACCCATTATTAAAACAAGGTGCAATTCAAAGCTGGTTGGGCTTTTACACAGCCTGCAGTAACTTGTTGAGACAGACAAATTAAATTTGGTGAAATCCACAAGTTTTCTACTTAGGGACCCACTTACATCAGTTATTCTTTGTCCATGCCCAATATTATGCAACAGACACACTTCACTTTTGATTGTTCTGCAACAATTCAAACGGGCCTTTTTAAACCATTAGGTTATTATCATATCTCAATGATTCTATCATTGGATAATGAATTAAACTTTAGAATCTATTTATTCAGTCATACCTTGGTTGCTAAGGCGTTGGAGCACAATAAGGCCACAACTTTGTGCGGCCGACCCAGCCTTAATTTCCAAAATGGCGACCATAGGTTTGATTGTTCACCTCAAGATTATTGTAAAATATTCATTACATATTTTGAAATTATTGAAAGGTGCATAATCAAGCCTACGGTCGCCATCTTGAAAAATTAAGGCTGTGACCAGGTTTAGGCCGGCTACATAAAGCTGTGGCCTAACTGTGCTCCAGCGCCTAAGTCATCGTCAAAATGAGTGTGCCCAGTGTGTTACAATAATCTCAAAAACTAACATGAAGTAAACAGACATAACATCCACACTCACCTCTGATTTTAGTTGTGCTTCTACTTGTGCACTGGAATAATCGGAGTAATCTCCCAAACTCTGCTGTGTTGATACACCTGCCTGTGAACTGCTCCCTAATGTTTGACTACTTAACACTTGCTGTTGTGTGGAGCTCAAGCCAGCCTGCTGTGAGCTTAATGTTTGCTGGGAGTTTAAAGTCTGTTGTTGTTGTTGGGAACTTAATGTTTGTTGCACACCACCAAGACTGGCAGGTGCTTGTTGGAGATTTTGTGGGGGCGCTCTGCTGTCATATTGCGAGGAACTGTACGGTGTCGTCATATCACCTGTGGAGCTGTATGACTGATCTGCAAGGTTTCCTGTCGTGGTCAGACTGGCTTGTGTGTTGAGTGTTTGTGGAGCTGAGCTGCTGATGATAGCAGGGTCTGGAATGCTATGGGGGTCGGCCATGCCTCCTGTTTGCGATAGTTGGTGAGTTGGTTGCTGTGACGAGATGGGTTCTGCTGGTACAAATAAATGACAATCAAAATGGTTACACAAGAATACTGGTCAAACTACAACTGGCACCCACCTAATTAGGTGGGTGCCAGTTGTAGTTTTCCTCCATCAATATTCACTCAATTCAAGAACAGACCTGTCAACCTACCTGTAGTTATTGATGGTTGTGTTAACCCTAACAGTACCCACCGTTTTTAGCATTTTCACAGGGAAGGGGTAAAATAAACTAAGTACAAACACGTCCATAGAGTGGGGGAGGAAGAAAAAAAATCGCGCGCAGGGCCCGCAGCGCGAACCCGTGACCTCTGGTTTCAGAGGGGAGAGTGTGGGCTTTGTGCTACGGGGGGAACTCAGGCAGGCTAGGCATTCCGTGTTTAGATATAGACTGGGGTGATTGCGTTATGATTGATCGTGACGCATTTGGACTTAGGTTGTGTATGGTTTTGTATGATTTTACACTGTTAGGGTTAATGAGGATGTGTTTCTATAACCCTAACAGTACCCACCGTTTTTAGCATTTTCACGGGGAAGGGGTAAAATAAACTAAGTACAAACACCTCATAGAGTGGGGGAGGAAGAAAAAATTGCGCGCAGCGCGCGCGCTGGGCCCGGGGCGCAAACCCGCGACCTCTGGTTTCAGAGGCAGAGTGTGGGCTTCGTGCTACAGGGGGTGCTACGGGGGGAACTCGGGCAGGCTAGGCATTCCGTGTTTAGATATAGACTGGGGTGATTGCGTAATGATTGATCGTGACGTATTTGGACTTGGGCTGTGTATGGTTTTGTATGATTTTACACTGTTAGGGTTAAGATAAATGCTTGGAAGACTGCTAACACTGCTGGGTCAATTCTGGCTGGTGCATGACCCCAGCACCAACCCGACTCTGACCCTTGACCTGACCGCATACCTGTTGTTATTGATGGTTGTGATACTGTGTAGTTCTGTGTTGGTATAAATGCTTGTTGTGAGACTGCTAACACTGCTGGGTCCATTCTGGCTAAATGCTTGTTATGAGACTGCTAACACTGCTGGGTCCATTCTGGCCGGTGCATGGAACCTGACCCTGACCCTTGACCTGACCACATAGGCCTACCTGTTGTTATTGATGGCTGTGATGCTGTGTAGTTCTCATCATCATCATCCAGTATAGTGCTAACTTCAAAAAGAAGACTCGTGCACTGGTATTCTGTGATGGGATAAATGCTTGTTGTGAGACTGCTAACACTGCTGGGTCCATTTTTGGCTGGTGCATGACCCCTGCACCAACCTGACCCTGACCCTTAACCTGACTACCTGACCCTTGACCTGACCACTTACATGTTGTTATTGATGGTTGTGATGCTGTGTAGTTCTGTGTTGGGATAAATGCTTGTGAGACTGCAAACACTGCTGGGTCCTTCTAGCTGGTGCATGACACCAGCACCAACCCGACCCTTGACCTGACAACTTGACCTGACCACTTACCTGTTGTGAGACTGCTAACACTGCTGGGTCCATCTAGCTGGTGCATGACCCCAGCACCAACCTGACCCTGACCCTTGACTTGACAACATACCTGTTGTTATTGATGGTTGTGATGCTGTGTAGTTCTGTGTTGGGATAAATGCTTGTTGTGAGACTGCTAACACTGCTGGGTCCATTCTGGCCGGTGCTGTGAAAACAAATGGTTATACAAATCTGTTAAACACACAATTTCTTTAGGTAACTTGATTAGGAGCTAGCGCAGGACTCCGAATCAATAGGTCGCGTGTTTGAGCCCCGTGTTATCAGGGGTGTGAGAGTTATGTGATAAAAAAGAAAATGAAAGAAAAAGCTGAAATTATGACTCTTTTGAATCCATCAAAAAGCTGAAATTAGCTTAAAAGCTGAACTCTCACACCCCTGGTTATGTTCTTGAGCAAGACAATTTAATTCTTATTGCTTTGCCAACCCAAGCCCATTGGGGAGCTGTTAGGATAGAGATCTATCTATGCACCATGTCCCATAGGACGTTGGCTCCTCTAACAAATTCAGACCATCTATTCCTATCTTGCGCTTCCATATATGCCTTGTGGAAGGTGGTGCCAACAATGATGTCATCTTCCCATCTCTTCCTTGGTCTTCCCTGTCTGTTTGTGCCAGTGACAGTTTCCATAAGAATGCGTTTGGGTAGGCAGATGTTTTTCATTCTACAAGATTCTACAAGTGACCATACCATGTCAGCTGCGAGACAGAGATACAAGTTAGGATTCTTTTTGGTTGACAGTGGCAGGAAAAAATTCTTAACAGAACTTTTTCATTCCGGATCTTATCCTTCCAGTACTGGGTTGACAAGTGTATTAACAAGCCGTAATTTGGTGGAGAGTGAGATGTCTTTATCACTCCAGACTCTCTGTAATTTCCCTAGTGCTGTTGATGCCAATAATAATCTGCTTTTGATTTCGCTGGTGGAGTCGTTTGATGGTGTTAGTGTTACCCCCCAAATACTTGAATCTGTTAACCTGCTCAAGTGGCGTACCATCAAGTTGGATCTTTACTGGGAGCTGGTCATCACGGGAGAATACCATAGCTTTTGTTTTAGGTATACTGATCTCCATTCCATATGTCTTAGGGGAATATTACGATCTAAGTTAATAAATTAATAGATCTAGTTGAGGTGAAATAATAGTGATGATTTCTTAATAACAGTGTAATAATAATGTAAAGCGCTATGATACTATGGTGAATAGCACATATAAATACCGATTATTATTATTATAATACATATTTTTGTTTCAAATACATTTGGACACAAATATGACAATCTGCTCACAGTCAATGCGTGTTGTGACATGAGAACATTGGAAGGATAAGGTACACGATATCATTTCCAATCAAAACTCCACACTACTGTAACATTACATCTGTTTTAAAAGCATGGTGCTCCCGCATAAGTTTTAGCAAAACTCTTGAAGTGAAGAACTATTTGAAACAACAATAGGTTACATTAGCACGTAAGTGCATAAGGGGGGGGGGTCCATATGGACCCTGGATTTTGCACGAAAACGCAACAAAACACAATAAAGCTGTTTTATGTAATTGTCAGGGTAGCGGTTGCGCATGTTTTGGTGCAAATAAAATTCAACTTGGTCGCATCGTTTTTGAGATAATTAGCATAAAGTGGTAAAATGATGGCGCTGTTCAATATTTATTTTGTCCATAAAATCACAATCGAATAACTTTTTTCTAATTTCTTTTCAGCAATGTCTAATCTTCTGCTTCTATGAGCCTAAGTTTATCAAAATATTCAATCAGGAAAGCCGTTTTCAAAATTTTGGCAGGAATTTTATTTTTGAAAATTGAAATCCCGTTTTTTGGCCGCCATTTTGATACTGATACTGATTTTCAATTTTTGTGTGTGTTTTCAGAGTTGTGTTGACACAGTCTACACCTGGCCAAAATTTCAGAGGAAAATTTGACTGGGATCACAGGATTCTAAAACACCTTATGCACCTAAGTGTTAAGCACATCACTGCTACAAATATGGGCCACTCTTTAGGATGGTCAAAAATGTCCCAAATGTCACAAAAGGTTACATGCAATTTTCTCTAACTTAAAATCAGTCATAAAATCAGTTTTTATCAAAGAGTGCACAATATACCACCATCATGTGTGCAGATGACATATCACAATTTTGGGTATTTTATTTTGCATTGATGTGATCATCTGGCCTGCATTGTTATTCATTTGCCTGTAAACAGGATGTTACATGTAATATCAGGGTTCAATTTTACTTATATTTTGCATTTACAAAACTGTTTGTACTATGTTGCTGCTTGTTGCATGTAATCAAACCCTTCTCATGTTTAATAGCTTGCAATGTGACTTATGATATTTCACCATGTCATCAAAAATGTGCATTCATGTTTTCTGCATACTATCAGTATTTCATGCCTTTTCATGATATATTTTGTACCATCATTATGTGTGCAGATGACACATCACAATTTGAGTATTTTATTCAGCATTAATTTGATCTGGCCTGTATTATTACTTTATTGCTTGTAAACAGGATGTTTCTCCAACTTTATTATCTGGGTTCAATTAATTTAATTTTCATTTACAAAATAGTTTGCTTTATGCTTCATGTAATCAAACCCTACCCATGTTAGCTTGCAATGTGCCTAATTGACTCGAAGCAAACGCACCAAGCACAAGTAGATGGGAGGTTTGAGCATTGCCGATAGATCCATATCAAAACGCAACACCACTTGCGTCAACGCAAACCGAGTTTACAAAAGCTGTCATGTTGTCGGCTGCCACAGTTCATTTGTGTTTTGAGTGTAAATTCATTTGTGATACGATTTGCAGTGAAAATTATTGGAAACGCAATGCATGCAAGTATGAATCAAGCTTAAATTGTAGAGCAAATTTGCACATACTTTGAAATGCCCAACTGATTGATTAGCTGCTGGTATTCAAGTTTAAATCAAGTACTTTTAACCAATAATGATGAGATATAACATACACTTACAATCATAATCCACCATGCCTTGATCTGTGAGAACCATGGAATCTTGCACGAAGTTAAAGCTCCCTTGTACGGATGCCAATACTTCTGATACGTCCATGTGTCCTTTGGCTGGTGGCATCTCGATAGGGTCAGGTACTACATGTTCTGCAGAGAACGCTGCTGAGCCTGCATGGGGCTCCTCTAGGGTGGGCTGCTGCGCTGGTTCTGCTGCAGGGACTACTGGCAATGTGGCCTCCTAAATTTAAACACAATTCATGTTCAGTATTGATGAATTAATCCAAAAGCAGGTCTGTCCAGAAGGATATTACAAACATGATGAGAGTTACATTATCATTTCTAGCACAGCATAACAATCTTCAGATAAAAAAATGATAAAAACATTAATGAGACATTTGATTCAGTTTTGTATACAGCATATTTACTTGTCATAACAAAGTATCCTATTGGGAAAGCATTTTAAAAGCATCATATGGTCCATTGACACTGAGAATTTAACATTATTTAAATTTTGATGCCAAATTGTGGGTAAAAGCTGGATAAATGGGTTATACCACGTGAATCAAATAAAATTGTGCATGGATTAAAACTGATTTTGACCTTGATAAAAGCACCAAATCAAAAATTTCTTAATGTACTGAAGCAGATGTAATAAGCTTCCAAATGCAGAAAAAATTATAGAAATCGGATGAAAAATAAAAAAGATATGACCAATTTTGTAAGTACTTCTTAGCTTTTATCAAATGCCATATCCCGTAATTGTGATATGTAATAGCTTGCTTAACTGTGTAAATCCCATTGGAATGGAAGGAAAAGAGACGTACTGACAAAATTGGTCATATCTTTTTTATTTTTCATCCGATTTCCATCATTTTTTCTGCATTTGAAAACTTATTAAATTTACTTTACTACAATAACAAAAAAATTATGATTTGGTGCTTTTATCAAGGTCTAGATCAGTTTTAATACGTGCACAACTTTTTTGATTCACGTGGTACAGATACATTGGATTATGCAATATGATCAAAAAAGAGAGTACCACTTTAATTCAACTCAATATCAGACCTACCTCTGAAGCATCTGAGGGTTCTGCTAGTTGTTCAGCACTAAACATGCCATAATCTGTGGAGGATGCTGTGATGTCTACCGTCGGTTTAGGCGCAACAGGAGTTGCTTCTTCTACCTCCTCCTCTTCTTCTTCTGCAAATTCATCTTCTCCTGGAATTGAAAAGATAAAAAACTCACTGTTTGGTGTTTTTGGTTTATGATGCTAGCCCCATTTATGCCGGCAGCAAAATCTTCGCGCTTTAGTAAAAAAAAGCTTTCTTTCCCTTCCTGATCAACCAAAAAACTCCAGTCTCTGAAAAATCAGTTAAACCTAACATATGCAAACCTTAAACAAAATCATTCACAACCAAGGTCAAAATACATCACGCTAAATTACTTAAAAATGCACAGGATGGACTGGCCTGGTTGATTCAACCCTTCCTTCTGTAACATGGAACCACATCGGTTTTTTACAAGCGCATACTTTTATCGTCATCTATGAACGTCACTTATCATTATCATTTTCCAGGTTACCTTGGGTTTCCTCAACTGGTACTAATGCAATTGTTTCTGCAGGACAACTTCTGATATTGTCCAACTAACAATGTTCACTAGACATTTCTCAACTGTCAACTGATGTTAGTTGTAAGTACCTCTGAAGGCTCAGGGAATTTCGGGAAATTTTTAGTAACACATACCTGGAGTGCTTTAAGTTTCTCAACTGGTGCTACAATAACTGCAAGAACTTCTACGGGCTCAGGGAAATCTGGGATATTGTTTTAGTAATACATATCTGTGTGTGCATGAGGATCCTTCTTGGGGCTCAAGGAATTCTGGGATATTGTTCTTGTAACACCTGTAGACCTGAATTCTGGGATAATGTTCTATAAACACATACCTGTGTGTGCTGGTGGTTCCTCAACTGGTGCTACAGTTACGGCAGGTACTTCTTCAGGCTCAGGGAATTCTGGGATATTGTCTAAGTAGCCACAGTCATGAATTTGTTCCACTAGGTTTTTTAAATCCTTGTCTGTTGTTTCTGGTTAAGGAATATTCCAATTGCAAAAATTCAAAACTGAAAACAAAAACCTTACAAACCCTACCATTTCAGTTTTGTTTAAATTTGCAGATTTACCGATGAACAAGAAATAGAAGACAATGTGAATGAATCCCTTTCAATGCTAAACCCAATTTGCCGCTTATCATCGTGTGCTGCCATCATTATGGTGTGTCCAAACTCTGGCGATTTCATCACTCCAACATTGCCCAATGTCAATCGATACAATCTTTACAAACGCTTGTAGTAGTCCACATTAGAATCTAATTACTGCATACCAGTAAATGTAAAATGTCGCAGTGATGAAATTGCTAGACTCTGAATGCATTATAAGATGCCGACTAATTCACTAGTGACTACAGACAGCAGAAGATAACAGCAGCGTTCGTCAATAAATAATAAAATTTTGTGACAACAAAAAACTTTGTTAGTAGTCGTTGTCAGCAAATGTCAATGACCTTTGACGAAATAAAACCACAAAGTACAAATTTGTAATGACACGGATGTATATAGGGGAGTGAAGCTGTTGGCGCATGCAATGAAAATTGAGGAGAGGGTTCTAGAGGATAGAATTCGGAGGATAGTGGATGTGGATGAGATGCAGTTTGGGTTTATGCCAGAGAAGGGAACGATAGATGCAGTGTTTATTTTGAGGAGGTTGCAAGAGGAATTTCGAGCTAAAGGGAAGAAGTTGTACATGTGTTTTGTACATTTGGAGAAGGCATTTGATAGAGTTCCGAGGAAGGTGATGGAGTGGGCAATGAGGAAGAGAGGTATACCAGAAGTTGTGGTTACAGCAGTGATTAGTTTGTATAAAGGAGCAAAGACGAGAGTTAGAGTGGGGTCTGGTTTGTCTTGAGGAGTTTGAGGTGAAGGTGGGGGTGCATCAAGGTTCTGTACTGTCGCCGCTGATATTTGCAATTGTAATTGATGTGGTCACGGAGAGTGCTAAAGAAGGTTTGATGTACAAGATGACGTATGCTGATGACTTGATCTTAATGAGTGATACAATGGAGGGATTGAGGGAGAAGTTCTTTGAATGGAAGATGGCCTTTGAGAGTTAAGGTCTGAAGGTAAATATGGGGAAGACAAAAGTGTTGGTGAGTGGGGCAGAGGGAGTGGTGCCAATGATTAAAATAGATCCATGTGGCATATGCAGAGCTGCCAACATTGGAATATTGAAATCAGGAAGAAAATGAATTTGAATGAGGAAGATCCAATCGAAGCGAGCGTAGC
>JXSR01S030297.1:0-10667 GCA_000969725.1 Ophiothrix spiculata | reverse complement strand
ATGACCAGACTTTGTCATGATAGAACTCTCCATTTTGAATACTTTTCTTTAGCATAAAATAGGTTTCTGTTTCGAAAAACACTTGTGCACGAAACCCACGTCACCATTTGAAGAAAGCTTTTATCGTTTTCTAACAACACCCATTTGTTTAAAAATCATTTTTTCAAAACTGGCGAAAAAAAGTTGCACTTGCGTATTTTGTGAAATCCCAACATGCTTCCACGTTTACTTATCATGTTTTTCTCGATTTAAATCAGTGCATGTTCCACAGTTAAAACATGATTTAGACCCCTTCTCATTTTTAAATGAATTGCCATGACTTAATGAAGACATCGTCGGATTCAAAGTGCTGTGTCCATCGTTCTTTTCAACAACTGGTAAAGCGATTTTTTTTGTGTTTAAAATTGAACAAATTTCACGGATTTATTTGAAATTTAAACCACATGACATTTTTATACACCAGAAGAAACTTAGGTAACGAATCATTGGTCAAAATCCATATTTTCAACATGAAAACAAAACACAAGTTAAAAGTGCAGTGATATCGCGTAAAACTGTTGAGCTTTGCGATCCGTTACCCTTGGTGGTTAAAGTTCCATGCCCTGGTAAAACTGTTCAGTAAGATCTCTGCTAATTCTGTCTTATTGTGAAAATCATGTTTGCAAGTTGCCCATGATTTTTGCATGATCATCTGAAGGTTTAGCATATCAATGATTTCAATCAACAGATTCTCTCTCACTTTCTCTCACATTTATTCTCACTTTCAAGCAATGATGTTTCCATGACAGAAGCGTGACAGAATTGGGTGGCACATTATCATGTATGATATTGAAACCATGCAAAAAAGTGTACTTTGGCAGCATGGTCATGTTAATACAATAAATGCCAAAGTAAATTTGGTCTTGTTGCCACAAGAAGGCTACAAGAAGTTAAATGCAACTTTTTTCGGCTGTTTAAAAAAAATGATTTTGAAACAAATGTCTCTTGCTCAAAAGGGTCATTACCTTTCATTAAATTGTAGTAGAGTGTGCTGTATGGAGAATTGTTTCCCTAAACGAAAACGTTATTTATGCAGGAGAAATACAGCTAACATGGCGTCTTCTGTCTTGACAAAGTCTGGTCATCCAAGGGGAGAACGTATTTTTTGGTAACCGTATATTTTGATGAAACCTATGGAAAATGCAGAAGACGTATCTGCAAATGTAGAAAAGCTGTTGGTTTTATGAAAAATTACCATTTATTATTTGTTCTGATTTTTTGAAACTGGGTATCAATCATACCTGGACACTATTTAGTATTTCTACTTTCAACAAAGCCCATATCGAGTCACCATTGGTGACCCTCTCTTCCTAGGGAATTTTTTCGTTAAAAGACGGATGATTATTTACATTGATGATGATTTTTACCTGTTAGATATAACAGTTAATGATAGACAACGATTGTTTTAGTTTTTTGACAAATATAACACACAAATCTTTGTCAAAATGCCGATGGTGACCTCTTTCATCAAATATCTATTTCTACTTAAAAATAATCACCAATTTATTGGTCGGGGAAATTACACTTGTAACCACATTTTACTTTCGGTTATAGCATATAGTTTTAACTAACAATATTCAAGACTAATATAGATAAATTGCCCAATATCTATCAAAACAATGTCTTACTGTTTGTATTGCAGGGGTAGATTTCATGACAAGGGTCGGATACCGTGCTTAAGAAGTTGGTACAAGCCCTTAAGGTTACTTATATTGTCCTTACGGTCAAAGAAAATGATTTGAAGCAATGTGCATATTGAGTTACTTGTAATAGATACTCGAAAGATTGTTGAAAATGGTTGGAAATCTTCATCTGACAGAGTCATATCTCATATCAAGAAAAACATTTTTATATTAAATTTTTTTATAGTATTGATTACCTGTGTAAGCTCAGTTTCAAAACAGGCGTGACTTCAAATAGTCAAAAAAAAATGATAATGATAGTGAATGATTTTTTTTAGGTTTATAGACAATATGTTTCATCTTTATTGTATTTTCTTTAGACATATTTATACATAGATTTTTGCTGGCCGAACCTGATTGAGGACAGCTTTAGTGGCCAAAACTCAATATGACCTTTGACATCATATCTATATTTCCTTATTTTATTTATTTTAGCAGCAAAAACACTCATAATATCAATGCAGGAGCAACAATTTATTGAATCTGCCTATTTATACAGAATTTTATTCTTAAAAAATGATGCAAAAGCCAGTAAAATTAAATAACATTCTTCTTCGTTTCCCCTGGTAACAGCACCAAATTTTTAAAAGATGATTTTGGATAGCACACTCCAATAAACAGCTATAAATAGTTCAATGTATGTTATCACTCAGTGGCCTACGGTGAATGATTGGAGCTTTGACACTTTCTAAAAGCAGAGATAATACATTAGGAATCCTTGGTTATAGGATACAAGACTAATACAGTGGGAAATATGCAAGTTTGGTACTTTCCCATACTATATTTTCATTTCATGTGGCGCATTGTAAGGACTAGTTGAGACCCCTGAATGTCAATCTACCAAGTAAAGTTGGCAATGATGGCAATCATGATATAATCCTCAAAATCTGATCAAGTTTTGACCCCTATTGGAAAATACAAATATATTACACAGCCTTTTTTTTTTTTTTAGAGGAAGGGGAAATTTAATTTAATTCTTATATGTTATAGAAATATCTAGGATCAGTCTGGAACTTGTCAAAAACAAAACATCACAGTATTTTTTTCTTACTTCTTTCTTCCGTTTTTTTTTAATCAGTTGGCCTATTATAGGCCTATATTTACTGCCTAATCAATCTGCAGTGAGACCTGCATTCTCGGCCAGCATAGTTTTTTTTCAAATACCGTGGGTTTTTTTGTCCTGAAAGAACGAAACGGTTAGGTGAATTTCAAATACAACAAGCCGAAGGCTACTTATCAGACAAACCAATTTAAATATTTTTTTCTTGGTTTTGAATGAAATGAAATACTTTAAACAGAAGTGCAACAATATGTTAGCATCTAACAAAGGGAAAACCTTATGGAATCAGTACCACAAAATAGCAAAATTAACCTTCATTGTTTATTGAATTGGGATTATGTATGTCAAAAAAACCCTCAATGATAATATGTTTTTCCAATCATTATGATTATATAGTGTAGTTGATATCATGACAAAGGTTATATTTGGAGACCTGTCGAAAAATAAATACTCAAGATTGAATTTTTAGTATTCAAAGCAGATAAATTGATGGATTCAACGTTTCCCTTATCGACAAGTCAATGGCACAAGCAGACTGGTCTTATACCTGAGGGGCAGCTTTAAAGCTCAATCGACGGCTTTTCGGGCGGTAGTCATTGTTTGAAAAAGCAATCGGCAAAAAACGGTAGTTACGGGCGGTCAACCGCCAGTTGAGTTTCGAAGTTCTTACTCCTTTCTTACTCCACATGCAGAAATAGCAGGTATTGTATCTGTTACACTTCACCTTTGTGAATGTGTTATAGTTTCAGGGGATGTTGAATTCGTAAAGGTAAATTACTTTATCGCTTAACAAAAAATGTGAAAATCTGGACATAATTGCATATAGACAAATTTTAAATCTAAAATACATGCACCTAATTTTGTCAATAATAGGAAGCATGGACGATTATTTACAAATATAAAAGTGTGATAGATCCGACATTTTATTAAAATAGTATGTTATTCAATGACCATGTTGTGATGTTCTTTACACATTTTTAAGAAATAAACTAACAATATTATTGACATTATGTATACAAAATATGCATAAAGTGTGATACATTGCTTTATACGTATGCGAAGAGAGTAAACATTCCACGTATTACTAAACGCATTTGAATTTCAGGTTTCATGCATTAAGACTATACTTGGTTTTGTCGAATAAATTGCAGAAACAGAAACATGTAAAACACTAAGTTCATGCGTGAACTATGTTGACTATGTTGCATAAGGGGCATATGCATGTATCAAAACTTCCAATTTGTTTAACAAGTTGCTGAAAACATGATGAGAATATTGAAAGTGAAAATATCTTAACCTATAATTCCAAAGACATATAACAGCGCTGCTTGAATAATGGAATTACATTATGCAGTCAGAAAAACATATCCTTAAGGTGGAAAATATGACAAGCGTATCACATATCTTAGATGTAGATTTTAAATTGTGTTGTTGATGCATCTCTTCTTTCAAGTTGGTATTTACAATAAATTTACACATTTTAGAGCAAATTATTTCTTAAGGCAAAATATGGTTTCAAAGCATATCATAGACAGACAGGGTGGTGTGTGATGGTGTTGATACGATTTTTTTCATTACAGGGGTATGGAATTAAAGCAGACAAGTCTTGAAACAACATGACTTCAACTTTTTAGTCATGCTGTTGAAGCTTTCACCTGATCCTTTAAATTCGAAATTCGTAAAATCAACATTAAGGGAATGACTGATTCATAATATGACATGTGACTAAAATGAATAACTCAATTAACAAATAGTATAGAAACAACGTTTAAGACAAGAAAAAAAAACATAAAAAGAACAGAACAAGATACGCAATCATCAAATTTATGTGAACGACAAAAATAATTACCTTAAGGAGATGTCGTTCTATTTTTGTTGAAAAGTGAAACTCTGTTTTGTTGTTGTTGTTGTTGTTGTTGTTGTTTTTTGAAACTTAATTTGTAAGAGAGCCAATGAATGCATAGTGTACATTCTGACATAGGAACGCAGTTAAGTTAAATGAAAACCTTACAAGGCACTATATATTTGCTATCAACATCCATCTTAACCTCAAGAGAGATTCCTTCTCCATGGTTGCTTGAATTGCTTGAATGTCTTTATAACAAAAATCTGGATGACTTAAAATGATTTTTTATTGTAATTACCTTTTCAATGGTCATGATCGAAATATTATGAGGAAACAAATATTTACACAATAAAAGCATACATATCCATGTATATAAAAGGCATACATATGTATTTTTGTTCTTTATTAAAACAGTGTGACACGAATGAAACTGTGGATCGGGTAATTTCCTTGTATGTTTGACAAAGATATAGTATTTCCTTCTGCAATAAAGTCAGTTGTTATTTTCTGCCCAGGGGACTTGTTCATTCATTTACGAGTATCGACTTAAAGTACAACTAAGGTTGTATATCCTCTTAACATTTTTTTTTGTAGACAATTTCCTTTTGACCCGTGTCACAGTTTTAATTACTGCTAGAAGCTGTAAATCTTAAAATCTTGTTGTTAAATTGTATTAGCTATTACTTAAAGAATACACGGCATTCAAATGTGAACTTTTAAAGCTGTATAGATATTGGAGAAATGACATGATGACTTTTTAAAGCAATTACGAATATTAAAGATTGGTCTATTTATGAAAGATTTACCTTTATTATGACTCCTTTTTAACAAAGACCTTTACACTCTTTCTCGGAATTGAAAGTCCAAGTTTGAACTAAGATTAACATTAATCGTAAATGTAAACGGTTAATGTTTGATCATTAAGGATTAGTTCTTTCTAGGCTTAAGCAAATAATAAATTGTTATTCTTTTAAAGGATTAAAATAAAGAAAGTGAAAATATCGGTAAATTGACCACTCACGTCGATTGCATTGCATCACGTGACACCGACATCGGTGCAAATAGACATTTGCGAGCTCATTACTATGTATATTTTGTAAACGAAACTTAACGGCTTGCGATCGGACTTCTCATGCAATTTCAGTGAGATAAGAGTAGAAATAATTATATTCAGACTCATATACGAGAAAGTGCCCTAATTTTATCAACATTTGGCTGGTAGTACCATAGACTCACAGACAGAAGGAGTAACTATTTCTTTAGTAAATCAGCTGAGTAAGCTTGAAATTGCTATTAATTCTCACCTGTTATTTGTTTTTAAATCTGTTAGATATTAAGTATCAAAACTTCCAGATTAAAAAAAAAACAAATCTTACAGATTCGTTCTTTTCAACCGCCCATTGAATATCCATGAATAGGTTCACCAAGTTTAATATAAAACATTAATTAAAGTTCATCAAAACAAAAACAAGTGTAATCACTTTCTATTGACGGTTCGAATATCATGGTCGACTCTCATCTTCAGAATGATTGTATATCCATCTTCTGGGTAATACGAGACTTGCCAACAGAGGGTTCACTCCTATCCAAAAGAGGATCAAATACGTGATTGATAAAATGGCTCCCCTCGTCCCTGTTCATGACATGGGGTCCTCTTTTCCTGATCCAGATGGCTTCCCGAATCTTTCTAATGTCCGCTCTACATAAAATTTGAAAATCTGGACATTTTTGCATAGACGAGGGGAGCAATTTTATCAATCACGTATTTGATCCTCTTTTGGATAGGAGTGAACACTCTGTTGGCAAGTCTCGTACTACCCAAAAGAAGGATATACCATTATTCTGAAGATGAGAGTCGACCACGACACTCAAAACCGTCAATAGTAAGTGTTTACACCTTGGTTTTGTTTTGATGAACTTTAATTAATAAAACCGCCAATTGAGTGCGAAAAGTGCTACTTTAGTTCAAATGCTCCACATAAAATTTGAAAATCTGGACATTTTGCATAGACGAATTTGGACTGTAAAATTAACTAATAACTGACATTATGTATACAAAATGTGCATGAAGGTTGATATACTGATTTATAGTTATTCGAAAAGAGTAAACATTCCACTTATTACTAAACGCATTGTAATTTCAGTTTGCATGCATAAAGACAATACTTGATTTTGTCGAAACAGAAACATGTAAAACACTTAGTTCATTCGAGAATGATGTTGAATATGTCACATAAGGGGCATATGTCTGTATCAAAATATCCAATTTGTTTAACAAGTTGCTGAAAACATGATAAGAATATTGAGAGTGAACATATCTTAACCTACAGTATAATTCCAAATACATATAACAGCACTGCTTGAATAATGGAATTACATTATGCAGTCAAAAATATCCTTAAGGTGAAAAATATGACATATGGCATATCTTAGATGAAAATGTTAAATTATATTGTTGATGCATCTCTTCTTTCATGACGGTATTTACAATAAATTTACACATTTTAGAGCACATTTTTTTCTCAAGGCAAAATATAGTTTTAAAGGATGTCTTAGACAGACAGGATGTTGAGAGGGTGTTGATACGAATTTTTTATGGAATCAGTATGACAACAAACTTTAAAAGCTTTCACCTGTTTCACTTGATACAAGTTCTTAAAATTCAAAATTCGTGGAGTCGACATTGAGGGAATTACTGATTCTTAATATGACATGTGACTAAAATAAACAATACTCAATTAACAAATAGTATGAATGTTTATGAGATCAATAGTGCAGTTATTTTCATGAGTTGAAATATTGGACATTCTATTCAACGAGGCGAATAGAACGTTCAATATTTCAACGAATGAAAATAACTGCTCTATTGAACGAATGATAAATCATCATTAAATGTCAAGGCTCTATTTAGGTATAATATAATATAGAAAAACGTATAAGACAAGAAAAGAAAAAATAATACGGAAAAAGGAGCAGAAACAGATACACACTCATAAAATTCACTCGTACGTTGAGAAGATTTCGTTCAATATGTGTTGAAAATTGAAACTCTAGTTTTATTTGAAACTTGATTTGAAAGAATGTCAATGAATGCATATATACATTCTGACATAGGAACGCGTTGTTTTGTTTAAACCTTTAAGTTAAATGAAAGTCATACAAGACACTATATAGTTGTTATCAACATCCACTTTAAACTCAAGAGGGATTTCTTCCCTATGGTTGCTTGAATTGCTTGAAAGTTTATTAAAGGTGTCTTGATAAAAATACTGGATGACTTAAAAATTACCTTTTATTGTGAATAATTTGTTAAGGGTCATGATCGAAATGTTGTGAGGAAACAAATATTTACACTATAATATTACCATAAAGGCATACAAAAATATTTGTTCTTTATTAAAACAGCGTGACAGGACTGCCGCTATGGATCGAGTAATTTCCTTGTTGTATGTTTGACAAAGATATAGTATTTCCTTCTGCAATAAAGTCAGTTGTTACTTTCTGCTCAGGGGACTTGTTCTTTAGTTGACGAGTATAAAGTTAAAGCACAACTAAGATAAAATAGCCTCTTAACATTTTTTTGTGGACAGTTTTCTTTTGAACCTTTGATACTGTCACAGTTTGAGTTACTGCCAGAAGCTGTATATCTTAAATCTCGTTGGTAAATGTTATTAGCTATAACTTAATACACGGCAACCAAAGGTGAAATTTTTAACACTTAAGGGGTCAAGGGGGGTTCCATATGGACCCGACATTTTTTTTTTTTTTTCGCGTCAGAGGGCGCTCTTCGAATTTGTTTTGCTTATAAAATCGTAACCGAACATTTTTTTTTCCAAATTTTATTTCAGGAATGTATTTAAATACATATTGCAAATATGAGCCACATTTTATTGAACAATTCCATTGGGAAGTGAGTTTTCAAATTTTTGGCGGGAAAATTTAGACGCAACACTGAAAATTTTGTTTTGGCCGCCATTTTGTAACGCTTTGTCAAATTTTCGAATGTTTTGCTTTGTTTTAGTTCTTATGAAGTATTTTAACTGTGTCCAGAGTTTCAACGTAAAATGTCTTCACGAAAATGCTTTTTTCGGTGTTGGGTCCATATGGACCCCCCCCCCCCCTTGACCACTAACGGGCATTTGGAGGACCTTGACCACTTAAGTGTTAACACTTAAGTGACCAGGGGGAGTATCCTCGGGGCCCTACAACAGGTGAAGACGCAAACAAATTACATCGCCGCTCCATGCAATTGTCAAACTTAACGCAGCGGGTCCCTCAGTGGCAAAACCATTCAACGCGATCCAGTTGTTTTCGTGATTTAGGATTGGGCCTAGTGCTACTTAACTGCACTTTCTAAAATCAAGAATGTGTACCAAGATTCGAACTTTGGGCTTCTATAATCTTACTACTCCTTTGTGGTGCACGGTAAAATATCATTTACTGCTCTTTGTGGTGGCTGGCCACTTATTAGTTACTGCTCCTGTGTGTTTAGTTTACCTGTGTGGTGGACCATCACACCATTACCGTTCCAATGTGCTTGACGGTCACTATAATTATTTACTGTTTCTTTGTGGTGGACAGTCACATCTTGTTCACTTTTTATTTGTGGTGGACGGCAGTTTGATTACTGTACCTGTGTGGTAGATGGTCACATCCTATTTACGGCTTCCTTGTGGTGACTGGGCACATATTAGGCCTAGTATCCATTGGCTGTACCCATATTCCATGTGCACTGCTCTCGTTTTCTATTATTAGTAATTGTGCGGCGCAACACAGACAATAAACTTCGTTCTGCTTAGTGATCATATCAGTGGCCTTGTTACGGCAGATGATTCCTATGACCTGGCAGCACCAACAATCAACATGTTAATTCTTGGTGAGCACCAAGTAATTGGAATATCTGCCGTACATATGCCACTGATATGATCACTAAGCAGAACGAAGTTTATTGTCTATGTTGCTCCGCACAATTACTAACAATAGAAAACGAGAGCAGTGCACATGGAATATGGGTACAGCCAATGGATACTAGGCCTTAGGTATGTTTGGTTACATATTGTCTACTGCTCCTTTGAAGTGGATGTTGGCCCCTGCCAAGCTAGCAAGGTTAGTTGGCGCAATATTGCTTACTTTGCTATCTGGTTGAGGGCATACATTCGAAAAAATTCTTAGCAAAACTACGTGGTATCTGTGTACCAACGTTGATACTTGGGGTCTGATACAGGTGATTTTACTCCGGATCTTAACCTACATATTTTTTGTCCCTAAGGTTTAGGGTCGACCTTGTGTCCCTGGGCCTAATTCTAACAAAATGCATCTTTTAAGTCATGGAGCATACTTGCCAGTGCATGTATTCGCTTGGAAAAAAACTCAGGAATAGATCATTACTGGTACCCATGATATATATAAAACGTAGGTCAATACCTACCGTTACGTCATACTCATAAATATTCACCATCTGGAATAGGACTGTAAAATCCTCGTTCATAAAGAAATAAGAAAAATTGAAAATTTTACAAATGAAAAATAAGATATAAAACGAAATAAGTGTGGTTTTCATTTCAGTATTATTGGCTTTATTTACCCTTAATATTTTTTGCTAGGTATATCGAAATTGTAAACTGAAACAAGATGTTGTCTCGGAAAATTTATCCACTTCATTATGCCTGAAAAAATACATGTGTATGTCAAAATTTAATCCGCGCAATAAATAAACAGAAAATAGCAATAAAAACCCAATATGTTAGCTATTAGGATTTGTATCATTTACCTTTTGGTTTTATCTGTGCATAATTTAGTGAGTTGGAGGAACAGTGGTGGTGGAAGGTTAAAATTTTAGGGGGGAGGTCTAATTGTGTCTTTAATCAAAAAATTTTTTGAGCAAATATGGTTAGGAGGAAAATCTGTAAAATCGACTTATTTCAGCTTCAAATTATTAAAAAATCTTGAAATTTACTAGTTAGTCAAACGCTTTCACGCCTTTCATTCATATTGTACAGTTAACAACTTCTAATTTTGGATAGGATAACAAGTTGCTAGA
>JXSR01S030294.1:8531-20115 GCA_000969725.1 Ophiothrix spiculata | reverse complement strand
AGTGTTGTGCGGTCTTATAACAACCTTGAATTTTATTGTTTTTGATTTTTGAATCTTTGGATCATATGTTGATAGCACACCAAGTTTCAGTCCCAAAAGAAGAGCTGAATATCTATATGAATTTTACCTAAATAAACATATTTTCATATAAAATTCGAACTTAAAGCGGGTTCAAAGTCTATTTAGACCCATTCTGACCATAATAAGCATTTTGACTTGGGTGTTAGAACAACCTTGGGCAACTATTTCGTGACGTTTGTGACCAAAATCAAGGGAAATTTTGGTTTTAATCGTTCATAGCTTACAAAATCTGTAAGTATTTATTCTTTTGCTGGTTGGGCCAAGAAGCTGTTAACATAGTCTATTCGATCATACCTTGAAAAAACAAAAATCTTCTCTAGTTCAAGAATAAACGCCATGCAACTTTCCGTGATGTTTGTGACATCGGAGAAAACCGTGTTCTTGCTCTATTAGACCATATACGAGCAATTCTGTGAAATGTGATTGTTTTTTATTGTCTCCTTTGAGAGAGAATACTTATCATTAACCTCTCATCCCCAAAAGTCAATTGCTGCAGGGGTTTTCCTCTGATACAATTTTTTGTTGTGCAACGTTTCGTGACGTTTGTGACATTTTGGGGTGCAACGTTTTAGTGACGTTTGTGACAAACATATTATTTCTGTAAATATTTTCAAATTACTCCTTCAGTATCAAAGTACTGATAGGTATGGTGAAACAATACCTGCCCCGCAGGGGGGACTCAACTTTGGTTTTGGTAGGGGTGTGCCGCTGATAAATTTGAAGTACCACTCATACAGATACCAATTTTCAAGAAAACGAGACCCATTCATAAATCGCCCAAATTTTGGTCAAATTTATACAAAAACTGAATTTCTTCAAAAATTTCCCATGAATTTAGTGTAACTCCCAGATTTTGCGTCATTTTTAGGCAAATTTCAGAAAATATGAATAAATTTACCCATCAAAATACCATGTTTTGCAAAGAATAACTTTTCAGTTAATATCAAGTTGTAGCCCTCATTTTTATCTTTCAAATAACCTTCAATTAATGTTACATTTTCCAATAACATTTTTCGCTACGGGCTCGTAAACAGCGCCCCCGCTTTTTCCACCCAGTCAAAACGACCCCTAACCACTTTAGACATGCACCGGAACTTACGCTGCTAAGTCCAAAATAAATATGGATGCCAGTTGTTTTGGATGCTATAAGTGATCACAAGATTCTAGTCATTTATATTCATAAACACAAAACCATGTCAATTGTAACCAGTTCTACTATCATTGCAAAATAATCCGTACGGACCTAGTACCTATGTTTTAACCGGGACTTTCTACCCCTGGAAAAAATCGAGTACAATTCTAGTACAACATTCCTGAGATGCACATTTGGAACACAATTATAGTATGGTTTTAGTACAAATATAGTACAAATTTGTGTACTATAAATGTACTCAAATTGTACTTAAATGATGTTCCAAATGTGCACCTTAGGAATGTTGTACTATTTTTGTACTTGATTTTTACTAGGGACCCCTACACCATTCGTGGAGTGATTTAGTGTTGTGCGGTCTTAGTTCCCGACAAAACCAACTCCGTACGTCAAGCTTTGGTTACGAGTAGAGATTAATCACTCAAATAATATTTTATGTAAATGATATGCAAATCTGCTTGTCACTGATATGTGTTTATTTTAACCCTCGTCTACCCAGCCTGGTGCAGCCCCTTTTGGTTTTCCCCGCTGCATAAAAACGCACAAGCAATCGACTCTAGGAATTTGGTTAATCTCTTTTTGGCGTGTTTATTACAGCTACATCTACACGTACTTGGTGTATATTCATATAATAAAGTGCTCCATTTCAAGACCTTTATTTTTACAGTCGTCAATCACTGATGTTTGAAGCATTTATTGACTAATTTTTTGACAAAATGCATAGGTTCAAGAAATCTAGGTTTTTAAAAGTGTTAAAAATTAGTTCTGGTATTAGTTTTTGAACTGTCAAATTAGTTTCCATAATTAATTTTATGGTATTCCCCCTAAGAAATACTAATTTTAGATCAAAATACATCATTTTCAGCCCATATTTTAAGATTTCTTTATTTGCGGCGCTATTCATTTTTTTTAAATTAATTATATGCATATTGCATTAATTGGATATTTAGTATGTGAAGTCAACATGCATAAAATCTATTTCTGGTCTCCTTTCCCTTATCCATGTGTCAAATGTCAAAACTAAGGCTCAGATACTCTTAAAACCTGCAAACTTAATTTATATAAATAGCGCCACCAATAATGTGCATTTGCCTATTAACCCTAACACCACCGAACCTCACAAAATCCCATTCCACAAAATCAAGAAAATCGCAAATACGTCACAGACTTGAGTTAGCTATAATCACGAAAACGCTGCCAGGGCAGCGTATACCCATTGGCTTGCCTCGGTGAGTGTTGGATCGGAAAGCGAGAGGTCCCGGGTTCGATTCCGGGGGGAAACCGCCCATTTTTAACATGTAAATTTCTGAGGAGACAGTTTTTTAAACGAAGAGGTGCTTAAGAGTGTTAGGGTTAAAAAAACACCCGTATTTAATGGTGATCAAACAGCGGTACACTGACCAGTACAGCGCTATTGATCAGTGAGCGGAAACGAAATGTTAGTCCCCATAATGGAATAAAGCGTGAAACTACTATTTCGTGAGAGTTGTTAGCCTATACTTTACTGTATAACCAGGGCAATAAGAACGGGGGACTAACATTCCTGCTACACCCACCGACGGTGGTAGGATAAAGTATGCGTATGATCGTATCACCCCTGTAAATCTATGGCCCGATGTGAGTATACTTACGACAATCGCGTTCATCAGTTTTATCGTCACAGTCATCCTTTTTATCACAAACTTTATTTCGACGTATACACATGCCACTTTCTAGACACTTGAATTCAGAATCCTTACAGTCTTGAAACAAGAGATAAAAATGCAAGTATTTGTTTAAGTTGTGAGAATATGAATATAGGGTAATTCCACTTTGAAAATTAAAATTGTAACGTCAAGGTATGCAGAAACTTCTTCTGACCCAATGCTAGGGGACCATTCACAAACACTTGTTAGGGAGGGGCCTGATGCAAAAAAGGGGGGCCTCAAACATTTTCACCCTCGTAAAGGGGGTTAGCCTAGAAATTACCATAAATTTCCCGGTAAAAATTAAGTTTGCATGCTTTTCTATGGGGTTGATCACTAATTTTTGTCGCAAAAAGGTGGGGGCGGGGGCCTTAAACTTTTTGAGGTCGAAAAGAGGGGCCCCTAAAATTTTATGCGATATTTATTTTTTTTGCATCAGTACACTGCATTTCACATTTGTGTTTTAGACGCCGGAACTTTCAGCGCATGCTGCTTTCATGTTCATTTTTATCGTGAATAAAAAGTGAATAAATAAATAAACTAGGCATATGTTAAAATCTCCATCGATTACCTGGTCACATTACCTTACGGCGAGGATACGATGTATTTACGGCGTCAATTCAGCAGACGCCGATCAGACACCGGTCGGGTATCCGACCGGTGTCCGGATGGTGTCCGTGAGCCGTAGAGACGCCGGAAGCATGCCACATTATTAAAATAAATGAATCCACAGCGAAACGTATTGTGTTGGCTTTTTATTCTGTCAATGAGGCTCAAAACATAACATAATCGGCCTCCAAACAAACTTTTCGCTAACAAACATTTGGTCGTGACGTCAACAAATATTTGCGATCGAGTTTAAAGTATGAACCGGTAACAAACATTTTGTGCAATGTATGGTAAATCAATACATGTGCAATCTAGCGCGATATTTTATTTGGTCTCTGTGTTGAAGTTATTTTATTTGGAGTCACTCGTCATTTTGACGTCACGACCAAGTGTTTGGTAAGAAAAAAAATATTTGGAGGCCGACTATGTTTTCACCCTAAAGAATGCTATTGTCGGATCATAAATAGTAATGTTGAATTATCTTTAAATGGTATTTTTAAATTACTAATTGACTATTGCAAATACACACATATTTACAAAATCAGTGAAGGCTTACTTACCACAGCTCAACTCATCCGCGCCATCGTAGCAGTCCGGTTTGCTGTTACACTTCATTTTGTCATCAATACAGTAGCCTTCGTCACTTCCGTTATTACATTTGAATTGACTAGATGAACACTCACCTGTGATATAAATATACAAGATTACTGTTCTTTTTTCGCAAACGAGATGGCGGAACGTCAGGATTACTTTAAGTTTTCCCATATTTACACATTTTAGAACATCACGATTTTTGGCGTACATATGGAATAGAGTCTTGATATGAACCTTTACTAGTGATTACACGTCCATAATCAAGGTCAAAATGGCGTCAACAGGCTACTTCGGAAAAGTTGACGCCTTCTCCGCCGAAACCTCATAATTTCATGATGTTTGAATAATTCGATTGTTTTCAAATTTTGACAGATTGTAGGCTTGATACTTCTTAATGAATTACATATAATATTGTATAAATATGTTGGGTTGATTTTGAATGACAATGTAATAAACAGGCGCTGTTTACCTGAAAAAAACGACGTGAATTACGACTTTGAGTTCTCTCCGTTTGAGCTCATAATTGCTTGTTTTTAATATATTATCTACAATTTGTTAGCAATTTACTTGCAAATTGAGCATTCCTTTGAGGCAACAATTGCAATTTTTATGTAAACAAAAGAGAAATATGGCATTCTAATGTTTATGGTGTAGATTTTATGTCACGATCTCAACAATTCATGGATAAAAAAATGCAGTGGAAACTATTCCTCTTTTTATGATTAACAATAGTTAGGATTCATATTTTCCTGAGCAGATGGACGTTATTTACCCGTAAATAACCTAGTTAGTGTCAAAACATAGTTCTTTTGAGCTATCAAACATTTGGTGCAACAAGTCTTTGTTATTTCATTAAATCCAATGCATTTTCTAATCAATAACGCATGCTTGGTGTTGAAAATCACCAAACATTTGGCGTCAAATGTCAAAGAAAATATGGTGGTGTATTGATTTTTCATCACCAAGCCTTCGTTATTAATAAAAAAAAATACATTTGAACTATATATCAGATTAAAAGATAACAAAGACTTGTTGCACCAAATGTTTGATAGCTCAAAAGAAATGTTTTAATTTAAAGAAACGTATGAATGAGAATCAAAACTTCTTACCGTAGTAACAACCGTCCTCGTCACTAAAGTCTTTGCAATTGTTAACACCGTCACATTTCAGATAATTTTTGACACAAAGCTCCTGATTTCTGCATTTGAAATCTCGTTCTAAGCACGGTGCTGTGTTAAAAGGAGAAACAACTTGCAAATTCACTTGAACGGATGTAACTCAAGAACGACACATTCTAAAAACTAAAAAAGCTCCTGGATGATGTGAAGGTGTAGGAGCAAACTTTGAAGGTCATAATGAACAGGAATTGTTTATGCCGTTGTCATGGCAACCATTAACCTATCAAAACAAATCCGACATTCGAATAATATCCGATCAACAATTGCATGTTGTAGATTTTTTTACTTCTGAGATATAAGCTTTTAAACATTAATAAACTTGAATAAAATGATAATTAGATCATAAATACTAGCAGATTATATGAGGTATTAAATTTACACACATTTTAAGACAATTTTGGTTAAAATCTGATTTAAATTAAGGGACTCACCGATTTTTGTTTTCAAAATAGCATTCTTAATTTGGGAGCCAGATGAGTTAAAGAAATACGTATTCGTAGTTTACAAATTAAAATTATTAGTTGGATAAGATTCATAATGTATTGTCTTGATATCTTGATAAAATAATCGAATTATTTCGTAAGAAAATGTAATGATTTTTTATATAAATTCTAAATCTAATTTAAAGGAAAATGCTTTAAATCACAGGGTGAATGTCTTCTATATGCAATTGTATAGGAAAAACATCCAGCTATTTGTGACTTCCTTTCTTAAAATGGCAAATATTTTGGAACCAAATGTCCGTTTGACTTTAAGGAAAAGTATCTGAGAGCAGAAATTATGTAGTTTTCGTACTTGCTACTATCTCATTTTTTCTAATCAAACATATATAATTTTCAATTCTGCTTACTGTAGAAACCCCTTCCCCATAATAATTTACAACCCTATCGAAACTTACCATAGTATGCCAGTGGTGCCAACTCATTCAGAAATAAGACCTGTCTATGGCGAGATTGAAGTATTGCCGATTGTCGAATTTTATTGGTGTTACAGATTGTGACTGACGGGAATTCCAATCTTGTCTTCGTTACAATTTCAACCTGGAAACAAACACACCTCGCAATACCAATCAACAAAGAACTACAATCTTCGCAAAAATTTGTTGGAACACTTTAGTGCACACAACTGCAAAACTAAATCAATGAGTCCATTGAATAGCTGTTAACATTAGGCTACTTTTCCCTTCCCTCTTCCCCATCATTCAATGTTGCGACACCGAAATCAGGGGCGTCACGACACGTCGGTAAAAGTGGTACGTCAAAAATGTCACCCCATTTTAGTCTATAATAAATCCATAACACACGTTTGTTTATGGCGGACATTTTATTTTTAATCGCCCGTGTTATAATACGAAATATGTATAGAGTAATAGACATTTACTATCTGATAATTGTTCCAAAATTTTAGAACATGAAAAAATTGCGTTTCAAGATTCACTACTTTTTGTAAAATGATATTTTACATAGCAGTCAATGGCCAAATTATGATAGAGGGCGCTATAACCATCTATTTTTAACCATTTTTAGACCTATTTTTGCCTCTAGCAAACAAATGCATTTTTTGGATTGTCATAGTTGTTTCGTTTTATTACTCGGGCTAGTTTATTAAATGTCCTATATTAACCTGTTTAAGAAACAAGGGTGGACTGATCAAGTTTATATAATTGATGTATTTATGTAAACTGCGCAGGTGTAAAATGCGGTCAGCTACTAGGTGGTAATGTTCTTAGCCCTTCTGCATAATCTATAAACGTCAATGGTTTGATGGTGGTTATAAAATAATTTTAACCAAAATGTGACTAATATTGGGGATAAAACTTGTAACTGACTTGAAATTATGACTTGAAAATTAAAGTAAATCAATGTATCATCCTTGTCATCATCAGTTGTGATTAGGTATAGTGATACTACTAAAAGATTATATTTTGACGGGACTTTTTGTTTGACGGCCCATGAAAATGGTGTTGTGCGTACGATGACGTCACGTGCAAACCCTCTTTTATGTATAGATGTATGGAGGGTTATTCAGCCTGGAGAATTAGTATACCTCTATTAGTCCTCTAAGTAAAAAACAACAACAACCACATTTACATCAATTTGAAATATTAGTGGTATGGCCTATTGAAAACCTCAGTTTGCAAACAAGTTAAGGCTGCTGATCTTCGAGAATATCGTGACGGAGTATTTCATTTTACCACGGGGGCAGTCAAGTATAATGTTGTAGGCATAGCGTGTTACTACAATTGAATTACACATAAAAAATGGTCTATCAAGGCTTTGCAAAATAATTGAGTTACATATACAATTACCTCTGTCGTGGTGTTATACTGAAAAAATCTGTCCATTAAAAGATACATTTGATAGAAAACAAGGATTACTCCACCAAGAAATATCAGTGACCAAAGACCACGACCCACTTTACTTGAAGATTTGTAGATATTTGGGAACCCATGCGCCGTAGAGTAGTCAGTGGCAAACTTCTTTGTGATAGAGCAAACGGATTGAGTCTCCTTGGTATTTTCGTCAAACTCCTTCGTGTCATCATTGTTCTCTTGCCAGTCTCGGTTTGGTCCGGTGTGAGCATCATTACGAAGGACGTTTATTCGTTGGTCTCCTTGTGTTCTGTTCTTGTGTCTTATATCTACCTGTCCGCGAACAGCAAAATTATTCCCGATATACCTTCCATAAAATATCACAAGAAAATTGTAATTCAAATTAAAATTAATGTGAGTGCTCGCGAAATTATTATAGATCATAGATCCTCAACTCAAGTATAACATATGAGGTATGTTTGTTGTGCCTCTGGATCTATATTATCACTTAAGTGACCAAGGTATTCCCCACCCGTTGGTGCCCAAGGGGGTGGGGGTTCCTAGGTACCCCCCTTAAAAAAAACACCCTTCCGGTATGAATTTTGCGTTGAAAGTCTCACCAATGATAAAGCATGCAGTAAGGACCAAAATACAGAAAAAAATTTGAAAATCGTTTCAAAATGACGGCCGAAAAAACATTTTTTGTGTCGCGTCAAAAAATTTCCCGCCAAAATTTCAAAAACCGTGTTCCCGAAAGAATTTTTGCATGAAATTTTGCTGCGAAAATAAAATTAGATTTCGATTTTATAGGCAAAACAAATTTGAACAGCGCCCTCGAAAAATCACTTTATGCTAATTCGCACGAAAACGACTGGATCGATTTGAATTATTTTGCCACTGAGGGACCCGCTGTGTTAAGTTTGACAATTACATGGAGCGGCGATGTAATTTTTTTTCGCGTTTTCGCGCACCTGTTGTAGGGCACCTAGGAACCCCCCCCCCCCTGGTCACTTAAGTGTCATTTCCCTAAACCAAGGACCAAAGTAGATTAGATGAGCAGTTGGGCTGAGCAAAGTGGGTGGTATCAAGTGTAGAACGGAACCCAGGACGAGATTGAGTATATGGTGACAAGCATGGCAACAAATAATTAGTCCAGTGCAAGTGCATTAAGGCATTTGCAAACATAAATCAGATTCCTTAATCTTTCACATGTAACCATTTTTTTCAAAATGGAGCGGCATTATTTTGATTTGTGGAACAAAAATCAGCATGGCTGCCCAATATTAAAATGTTTGCTGTCTTTTGATGGAAGAGACGTTAGCCTTGAGTAAAGGTCGTTACCATAGTCCAGTCTTGATAATATGACAGAACGAATTTTGAAATCAAATCCAGGCTCCGAGATTCGGTTGCGTGTAGAGGCAAACCGCACATATAATACTTAACGGGAACGATAAAAACCTGTATGTAAAGCGTATGTGCCTGTTTTCAATATTCGTGCATTATGATAAAAAGCGTTGCTTCATTGGCAAGACACCCAAATATACCCCATTTGAGTAATAGCCGGAATTAAAATGGAGATGATGAGTCTGAGATCGCCTCTTTAAATCAATGATATGCACAGCTATTAACACTGTTCACAAAATGTTGCCACTCATAAGTATAGAAAGCTCTGGTCATTAGGGGACGTCAAATCATTTCAAACCATTATCTTTTAATGGTCTCTTTTTTCATTAGATTGCGTTATTATATATCTCTATCACTAATATGTGACCACTCACATCAAAATGTACCTTAAGGGTCGCAAAATGATTTTTTTTTTGTCTCATCTGAAAGATTATATTTTAAGCTTTTGATTATTGGATGCTCGATTGCAAAGTTACATCCAAATTGGTAAAAGGCATCGGGCTGATTCAGAAAATTATAGTTTTGAGAAAATCGAGTTTAAAGTTTCTGTAATGGTAATACTTGATTGGAGAAAGGACTTTTATATCGGTTTTTAAAACATTTGTCTTATGTTTTGGATGGGTTTTTTTCTTCTTCTTTTTTAAGATCATGAGGCAAATTGCCATCGGTAGCGAACCAGATACCTGTTTTTTGCATGTTGAGTTTGAATCCAGAGACATTACTGAAAATGTTTATAGTTTGAATAATTTCTTGCGTTGATTTTGCATCTCTTGTGAATACAGTAGTATCATCAGCGACTTGGGTTATTTTAATTTCCGCATTTTTAACTGACCATCCATGAGGGATTTTTCCATGTGGAAATTGAAAACCATTTATTGCATTATTGTTTCTTACATTACATGCTAAAATTTCTACCGAGATACAAATAGAAGGGTTGAAAGAGAGCAACCTTGGCGAATTCCTCCCGAAAGATCGAAATACTTTGAACACCACCCTAAATTTAGAATACTACTTGAACATTTATTATAAATACACGATTTGATATATTTCATAAAGACAGGGACAAAGTTGAATTTTTTAAGCGTCGCAAAAATGAAATACATTCTAGACTATCGAAAGCCTTTTCAAAGTCGAGAAAAATAATAGACCCGGAAGAATTATTTTCAACGGAAAAATCTAAATTATCATTTATAAGACGGATATTTTCTCCTATAAATCGTCCTTTAACATATGCTGTTTGATCAGAATTAATAATATTCGGTAAAATCGTATGAAGTTATGAAATCTTTTAGACAGAGCAGTTGTCGAAATTTTATAGTCAGTATTAAGTAAATAAATGGGTCTCCAGTTTTTAAGTAGCTGTTTGTCATTCTTTTTGTAAATCAATCTAATAATAGCTCTAGTTTGGGACGTTGAAAGCTGACCTTTGGAAAAAGATTCAATGAACAATTCATGTAGGAATCCTGATATATGGTTCCAGAATGTTAAATAAAATTCAACCGGGAGACCATCAGGCCCAGGGGCTTTATCTAGTTTCATAGATTTAACTGCTAAAAGTAATTCTTTGGTTGTTAATTGTTTATCACAGTTGATTTTCTCATCATTTGTTAACTTATTATCAATATGTCTTTTGTTCAGATAATCATCAATATATTCAGCAGGTATATATTTAGATGTGTAATAGTTTACACATTCTCGTAAAATATTTTTGTTGTTGGTAATGATTTTGTTGTTAACAATAAGTGAATCTATCGATTTTTTTTTTTCTAAATTCAAAAAATACTTCGATGATTTTTCACCCTGTTCTACCCATAAGGCTCTTGATCGAACTTGAGCTCCTTTTGCTTGATATTCATAATGTTTTTCTAATTTTTGAACTAACTCAGCATGTTTGATGTTTAATGCCGGATCATCACTTGCTTGGTCGAATAAATTAGATGTTTTTTGAAGTTCATCTTGAATAATATTTTCCTCCTGTTCTCTTTTTTTGGCATTTTTGATTGAAAATTCTGTAGAAAATTCTTTGAATTTTATTTTCATTAAATCCCAAAATATACTTTTATCCATATTTGAGTTGCTATGTTTATTAACAAACGATTGAATAATATCTAATATACCTCTTTTGTATGTTTCGTCCTTGAGGTGAGACGTATTAAGGCTCCATACGTAGTCCATTACCACGTGTATTTATTGATAATAGCACTGATAGGGAAATTGCTCGGTGATCTGGTTTAATAGCAGGTTTTATATCTGAACCACGAACATCTTTGATGGTGTTTTTAGAAATTAGCCAGAAATCAATTCTCGTTAAGATTAATGGATTAATTATTTGTGAGTGAAAAGCATTTTATTTGGGTTTCTATGTCTCCATATATATCAACGAGATCAAGATCGTCAATGATATTTCAAGACCTGACTGATTTAAGCACTGGTTTAATACCACTTTTTTTTTTATCTATATAGTTCTCATCTAATATAGTATTAAAATCCCCACCCATAATAACATTATATAGATCACAATTATTTAACCACAGTTTCATGTCCCTAAAGAAAGACATTCTCTCATTCTTTG